>LPNX010991897.1:223776-363187 GCA_001517045.1 Pseudotsuga menziesii
TTAAAATTAAAAAAAATGAAAATGACAGTATATTATTTTATAAAAAAATGTGATAAGACATTTTTATGAATTATGAGTACTTTACTTGAAAATGACAATAATATTATTTTATGAGAAAGTGAATTGTGAGTATTTTACTTGAAAATAACAGTAATATTATTTTATGAGAAAGTGTGAAATGACTTTTATTGTGAGTACTTCATTTTATGACTTAAAAGTACTTGTACCACTACCTTGGTTAACTATGGATTTTCATCCACCATAGAGAATGTGACAAATAAGCATTATTAACTCATGCAATGCCACCTCAACTATGGGGGATGATGTCATCTACTAGAATGTAATTGGTTGATTTTTATAGTACATTTTGGTCCTTTTGAGGTTTTGACCTCAAATTCTCTCTAATGGTCATTGTATGTGTGGATGAGCATTGTCATGTTTCACTGAGGTAACCTGTATCTATGTTCATAGTTTGTTCATTGTTTGTGGATTCATTGGTAAGATTGATAATAAGTTTATTATAATATTGATATGAAAGGAGTTTGTTAATAATTTTACTGGCCATCTCTTTCCTTTTTGATGCATGTTTAGAGATCTAGATTCAACATGTTTTATAAGTTTATATGCATGTTATTCTAAAATCTCTATGTATGTATTAACTGGATCTCAAAAGTATTTTGGCAAGTATTTGGATTCACTTGCAGGTTCCTAGCTTGGAGAGGATGCTGATATAGTTTGTTTCTTCACTCTCTCCAAAACCATTCAAAGGCATAGTCCCTCAACATTCCACTGGAAATCTCCACGGTTGATCTTCAAGGCTTCTAGCAAAAATGCTCTTCTTTTCCTCTTCCTCCTTCAAATTTTTCTAAAATAAGTCCGGTTACTTGTTTTCAGATTTAAAATTGTTTATATATATCAATTTCAAAGTTTATTTTACATAGATCTTGCTGCCTTAAATCTCATAAACTAGATCTCATTCCTAAAAGAAAATTTACAAGCATTTTAGATCTAGTTTTAGGAAAAATTGTCATTTTTCAAGGTTGTGAAAGTAGATCTAAAGCTGGTTGAATGCATGGTTGTTTCCTTAGATTCTAAAAATTTATATTCAGAAATTTAATTGCTGCATATTGGCTAGCCCCAAAGCAGGCCAAGATCCCAAGGAAAGCTTTCTTTCCTTGGTTCCTTTTCCACTTCTTTAAAAACTAGTTTTAACTTAGAATTTTTGGGTAAAACGTTTGTTCAACCAAAAGTACTTTCAAAGTAATTTTGGGCATATTTAATTGTGATAAGCTTGCTATTTTTTAGTAGGTGTAACATAAAAGAGGAGGAGGTGCTGTCCGGAAAGTATTTTTGGACCATTTGAGAACCCCCAGGGGGTCCATTAGATGAAATTTCAACTCAAAATGGGCCTCCTAAAATGAACTAGTAAAATAATATTTAAAATAATAAAATAATATTTATTAATTGTGCAGGAAGAAAAGAAAAAAACCATTTTTTTGTTTGTATTTTTGACATATCTCCCTGTGTTTTTACTCAAATTTCGATTGGGAGAGCTCGTTGGATGCGGAATTAAATTTTGCATCCAACGAGTACCCACTCGGCATACTTTTGAATGACCCCGCTACCCCAAAAACAAGAAATACCTGAAAAAATGGAATGATGATGTCATCATTCTATTTTTTCAGGTATTTCTTGTTTTTGGGGTAGCGGTGTCCATCAAAAGTATGCCGAGTGGGTATTCGTTGGATGCGGAATTTAATTCCACATCCAACAAGCTCTCCCGGTCGAAATTTGAGTAAAAACACAGGGAGATATGTCAAAAATACAAACAAAAAAAGTAGTTTTTTTTTATGATACCTATCCCAAAATTTATATTAAAAAAGTGTTTAAGACCTATACGGTATTTCAAATTTAAAGCAATTTCATTGGCTAACACATGATGACATGGAATTTGAATAAAAGTTAAAAGGCCCATTTTGAGTTGAAATTTCCTCTAATGTCTGTCTTCCAAAAATTTCAAATTTTTGCAACTTGTAAACCTTTGGTATCATTCCATATAAGGACAAAGTTGATTAATTTCAGTTTTATGATACTTTAATCGCTGCTAATAAAAATAAAACTCTTTTTGAATAGGCTCTTTAGAGCCTATTCACCATCTCCCTTGGGGGGACTTGCATCTGTGTCATTTTTTACTTTTTGTTCATCTGTTTTCAATATACTGTAGTTCTAATATACAATGAAGTATAATTTGACTTATAATCATTTCCATATTCCATATCTGATTGTTTCAAAGTAATTTTAATACTTACCCCACGAGCCTCCTTTTGAGCCAAAAGGTGAAGAAAGAGTCATGGTAGTCTAATTAGAAAATTGTGGTTCCCTTATCTGTTTATGCTTCATCTGCTATCATAATTTTTTTAGTAATCATAATAAAATTAAACCCTCCTTGATTCCCCAATTGAGGTCCACTTGGACCGAAAGAGGTTCCTGGAGGGTTTTCTTTTTAACAAGAACACCTCCTTTAAAATCTATTAAAAGTAACAAAGACTCCAGTGTGTATGCTATGCACTTGGATACGGTTCGTCCGATTAGTCAAGCTGCATCAAAAACACTTGAGTGACTAGATTAATTAGTCTTCATCTCCCAAATTAACAAACCATCAGACGAAAATACAACGCCTCGAACAAACTGTAAGCGGTGGAAAAATACCCAAAGTAGTGGGAACAACTGGAAAGTGACCTCGAGGCGCCGATCTCTATCACACCTTGATGGGTGCATTATGAAAAATAGTCTTTGAGACTCCATTCCAACCCACAAACACCTTGCAGGTAGCCGTGAAAGTTCACTTTTGCGCATACTCCAAGTACCCCTCGGGTATATCTAGAGTCCCATTTTCGCCTAATTTAATTCATTTACATTTCACATTAATTTAAAATCTACCAAGAGACATTTGCAAAACATTATTTCAAGCGCATGAAAGCACATTATTTTCTCTGTTGACTCCATTTAAGGCACTGGTGATTTATTTCTTTTGATTATATATATATTGAGTGTCATTACTGTGCTTATATGCTTTAAATCTCGCATCTTTTTATCTTTTGTTTCCACTGGTTAATTTCAAAGCTCCTAAACAACTTAATCAATATAACACCATCACACTAAGTAATTAGCCTTAGTAACTTAATGGGGTCTACCCCCCTTGGCTTCATTAGGAGTTGAGCCTAAACATAGGAGTTAAGAACAAGGTGACAGCCTTGACTTGAGACTTACCCCCAAGGACACACCGAGTGGATTCTTCCACGTAACCCAGGTGTGTGAAAGATGACAACACAACCCTTAAAATAAACGATATAATTTAAAATATATTAGTAAGTTTTATTTTATAGGGTCATACACCAACTATCTTAGGCTAGACTTGCGGGATAGGGAGTTTAGACTCACCACAAGTGTTTAAATTTAGACGTAGTTGTCCAATCGATAAGTAAACCCTTTCCTATGTTGGTTGTATCTAGGAAGCTCCTCTCAAATAGGAGATAAGCATGAGGCCACATGGAGGATTGGACTGAGGAGATAACCCTCCTATTCCTTGTCAAAGTGTAGCCCAAGGTTTTTGTGCATCTAGGGATTCTGTCCTAGATAGAGTTTCGGGATTTGCTACCCTGCCCATGCGTATGAACCAGGATTGCGACTGTCCCCCCAGACTATCAGTATAGTTGAGGTAGCCTATAGTCTCTCAGACACCTAGGATTCATACACAGGTACACTAGAAGGCTATTTCTGATTGACCTTTGATAGGCTTGGAAGGTAACCCTTGTAGAAAGTGTGGGAGGGCGGTGGATGATTCCTCCACTTGTGCCTAAGAATATCTTCAAGGATGCCAAGTAACTGTCTCTAAAATTTCTTCTGGAAAGCATATCTTATACCCTTTGTGATTGTTGAATACTTTAGGAAATTTTGTAGTGTTTTCTCTGTGGTTTGTTTGTGTTTAACCGACCTTAGGGTGTGAAGAGTCAAATTTTCTATCATGGAGGACTAACCTTTTAGAAGGTCAAGAAAGTTGCAAAACCTTCCTCCACTCACTACAGTGGAGCCTCAACCTCCCCCTCAAAGGCAAAGATTAGAGACAAATGGTTCTTTCAAACCGGTAGGAATTAGTGAAGTTCCAGGTGAACCAAAACTTAGGAAAAACCAGGTGGATACAACCCTAGTAGAGATAGAAGACTTGTTGGATGATGAGTTTGTGAGAAACTTAAATTCACCTCTTACTGACCTAAATGATCCAGTAATCATCCAAGTTCCTCCTTTCAATTCACTTGTGATTGGTGCTCCTGTGGGCAGACTAATGTCTAGTGCAGGAGAAAGTTATTCTACCTCCACCTCAGCCACTCCCACTAAAGGGGTACCACCTCCCCCGGTGGGTGCCCCTAGAGAAAACATACCTACTACTCCTTTAACTCCAGCTAGTCGGGTGGTCCGACCATCGGCTTCAAAAAAGTAGTAGCCACTTCTGGTGGGGTGGTCACTGGGATCCATAGTGTACCTCCTGTTTCAACTTCTTTTGCACAAACTTCCCAGAGTGGTCCAGTGGGATCCTCTTCATTTGTCTAGGGTTTTCCTTGGAATGGGGGGCACATTCCCCCATCCATTCCATATCTAGGTCCTGCACCCGCATATGTAGGGTTGTAGTTTGGAAACACTAAGCCTTATGGTCAAGGTTTTCAAATGCCAGTTCCAGCTCCTTGCATGAGCTCTCCTTTATCATTTTTTAGTAGAGGGATACATGCTCCTAGTTTCCAAACTCCAGTTTCATTTGGAGCAGCTCAAACCACATACACTGCACCACATATGAACAATCCACTGGCTTATTGGTGGAATCCTTTCCAAAGTGGTCTGACTACCTCACAACCAGTAGCTGGGGGCAACCCCACCTTTAATTTTGGGAATTAGGGGACAAGTCCTTCTACTTCCCAAGCTTGTACTTTTTAGGCTTCGGTCAGACCCAAACTTCCTTTCCTGGAAAATTTGAATTTTCCAGACTTGGGAAAGTTAATGAATGACCCGGTGAAACATGATGCCACCTAGCCACCTGTCCCTACCAAAATGCCCTTGGATATTCCAAAATTTGAAGGAAAAGTTGGTGAATACCCAGGGGCTCATATCACCACTTTTCACTTGTGGTGCTCTTCCAAATCATTGAATGATGACATCGTTCGATTGATATTGTTCTAGAGAACTCTAACTAGTGCCGCAGCAAAGTGATACATTGAACTATCCTCTGCTACATTTGATAATTTTTGGGACTTAGCTGACATGTTCCTTAACCATTTCCATCTTCCTATCTGGTATGATGTTGGCACAGACTTATTGTTGATGTAATTGTAACTTCAGAATGTATTCACTTGTATATCTTATGTATTGTACCCCGATGTTTATTCCAAGAAGTGTTCGTAATGTAATTGAGTCATGTCATGCCCTGATGTTCCGATCGGGAGTTTCTATTGTAAATTTGAGCACATACATCTGTAGACAAATACAAGAATCACAAAGTAGATCTCACATCTTACTCAGCAATTGAAGAAAGAAACAGTGCAAAAATGGCTTGCAGCTGTGAATGCTTTCCTTAATAAAAAAGTAATCCGATGATAATTACAATGAAGTAAAATGGATTTAATAGCCACATGAAATTCAAATCCACATGAGGAAATTCGAATTTATAGACTCTACTTAACTGTAGGTAACTAAGACCTTGTCTAAATCACTATCGGAGGACTCAATAGTTAACTGACCTTGTTTAAACCATAACCGGAGTTCATCGGAGCTCTAAAACACAACTCAAGTGTTACATTCAATGTTGACTAAGGTTAACTAACTATGGTAGGTGAGAAATGCACCCCACATGAGTAAAATCAAGTAAACCTAGTGCTAACTGAACGTAGAGGACTAGAACTGAATGTAACTGACTCCTAACTTAGCTTTACTAATCATTAACTGAAGTGAACTGACCTTGGTTGGTTTTGGCACTCCTAGTGGCATCCTAAATTGTAGGGATTGGTCTAGGAGGCTCCTAAAATGATGCAATCAAGTGCAATCAGTGGAAGTGAGCCTCAATTAGTGTTCCCCACACTTTAGTAACTGAAACATGTGCCCCAATTAGGTCAAGTGGACCCAATGGTGTTAATGACTATAAATAGACTGGATGGACTCCCGATTTATACATGACTCCCAATTTAGACATATGACCAAATTTGGACAAGGGAGGATTAATAATCCTAACACCCCCCTTGAATGCTAACTTGGAAAAACTATGGGCCCTGGTAACTAAGACCATAGTTCACCCATTACATCAAGTAAAATAAAGTAACTACTTAATACAAGGAGTTGGGGAAAAAACCACATGGGAAAAAAGCCCTCCCTCTAGCTAAGTAGGTAGAATCAGGTCTCAAGTTTGAAAAACTTGAAAATATGTTGCTGCAATCTTCATCTCTGTGAGGTAGTGAAGCAGCATGCATGGTGTGCTATGAACAGGTATTCTGGGCCCTAGCATATAGACTTCTCCTTCTTCTCCAAAAATGATGATGGGAGGAAGGAGAAATGTAACCTTTGTCTCTTGCTGAATGAAGAGGTGTATGATCATATCCATTCTTCTGAATGTAGTAAGATTGAGCCTTTGCCATATAGCATCCTACAGGGAGTCTATTGCATCTCCTTGAAGGAGGTAAGATAGCATGACATAGTGCAAGATTCTTTCCTTTCTGAGTGTTAGGTGAGTTTCCAGTCATCTTCCTAGCTTCCAATTTGGAAGTAGGGACTGAATCTAGATTTGAGTCACCCTAAATATCAAGGTCATAAACAGATATAGATGGATCTGCAATACTAGTAGAAGCTGTAAAAGAAGTAGATGCAATGATTTTACCTTCCCTTGTAGGCGGTTGTTAAGAGTGCATTGGTTCTGAAGGAGCCATGAAATGTGAGAACTCATATGCTTTTGAAGCATGATTTGTAGTACCCTTTTCTATGATGCTCCCAGTAGAGATATTTATGATCTCCACTGAGTCAAGAACAAATATTACTCACTTTGGAGATCCAGTATGGGTCATCTGATAGACAGATAACAGATTTGAAGCTAGGGAGGGAACAAATAGCACATGTTTTAACCTTCCATGTTCAAGTTGGATAGAACCCTTCCCCTTTGTTTCGACTTTACTATTATTTCCCATCTAAATACTATGACCATCAAAGGAATGAAAAGAAGAGACTGATTCTCTGGATGCAGCCATATGGTTGGAAGCTCCAGAATCAATGAGGAAGATAGGTGCTGATGTGAAACAAGCCTTTAATGCATGTCCTTTCCTTTGGTATTCTTCTTCTTCTTCTTCAGAGTCATCCTTCCTTGCACTAGAAGGTACATAAATGTTGTTCTTTTTCAAAAGAAGAGCCATTTCATCAAGTTGTATTCTCATACAGGATCTTTCTGAATGGAAGCCCCTTCCACAGTAAGAGCAGAGGACCTTTCCTTTTCCATTATTCTTGCTTCTGTTTGAACCTGAAGGTTCTTTTGAATGCTCTTTCTTCATAGGGGACTCATCTCTTTGCTTCCCTTTGTCATTCGCTACCTTATCTCCTCTTGCAACTAGAGCTAGATCTTTGGGAGATCGAATGATCCTCATTTGGATCAATTTATCATTCTCAGAAATAAGAGATTGGATTAAAGCATTAAGAGTGGGAATCTTCCAATTTGTAGTAGTGATATTTACTTTTTGGAAGGCGGATACAAAGAATGAGTAGTTTGCATTGATATTTTTGAGAATAGCAAGGATGAGCTGATCTTCATCCTTCTCCACTTTGCATTGCTTCAACAGATATATCAGGTTCTTGAACTTTGTGAAGAATTCATTCAGAGATTTGAAATTGGATGGATTGAGAGTAATCAGATCATTTTCTAGGTGATGGATCCTCATATCATCATGCTTATCAAATAGGGAGGCAAGCTTGTCCCAAACAAGCTCGGGAGTCTTCAATTATAGGATGTGGAACCAAAGATCTTTAGAGACTGAGAAGAGCAAGTGTCCATGGGCTTCATCAAGCCTATTCATGTACTTAGCTTTGTCTTTATCTGAATCTAGCTCTTCCTCTATTTATTCTATGAGTCTAAAGAGCCCTTTGGTGTGGAGCATTACCACCATGTCTGCCTTCCACTGGTGATAGTTGAAGGGAGTGAGAGGCTCTATTGGATGAGCCTTTTGTAATGTAGTATGAAGGACTGAGCTGCTGTAGCAAATGCAATGAGAAGAAAGGAATGCTTGTAGCAAATGCTGTAAGAAAAGATGATAACCTATCACACAATCAAACATACAAAGTAAGGTCGACAGTCTACACTTTTGTAATTTCCTTCACACCCAGCATAGTTGATCAAGCAATATTTCTCAACAATTTCCTAACTTGGGATTATAAGTGGTAAATTCTTCGCTTCTGGTGTAGTACTGGAAAGAGCAATTTGCCAAAAAATATTATCCAGCTGGAGATCTGAGAAGGAGAGGAGTCTTTTCCACCAAGGCTCTGATACCATGTAAATTTGAGCACATAGATCTGTAGACAAATACACAACTCACAAAGTAGATCTCACAATTTACTTAGCAATTGAAGAATGAAACAGTGCAAAAATGGCTTGCAGCTGTGAATGCTTTCATTAATAAAAAATTAATCCGATGATAATTATAATGAAGTAAAATGGCTTTAATAGCCACATGAAATTCAAATCCACATGAGGAAATTCAAATTGATAGACTCTACTTGACTGTAGGCAACTAAGACCTTGTTTAAATCATTATCGAAGGACTCAGTAGTTAACTGACCTTGTCTAAATCATAACCGGATTTCATCAGATCTCTAAAACACAACTCAAGTGTTACATTCGGTGTTGACTAAGATTAACTGACTGTGTTAGGTGAGAAATGTTCCCCACATGAGTGCAGTCAAGTAAACGTAGCACTAACTGAATGTAGAGGACTAGAACTGAATGTAACTAACTCCTAACTTAGCTTGACTAGTCATTAACTGAAGTGAACTGACCTTGGTTGGTTTCGGCACTCCCAGTGGCTTCCTAAATTGTAGGGATTGGTCTAGGAGGCTCCTAAACTGATGCAATCAAGTGCAATCATTGGCAGTGAGCCTCAATTAGTGTTCCCCACATTTTAGTAACTGAAACATGTGCCCCAATTAGGTCAAGTGGACCCAATGGTGTTAATGACTATAAATAGATTGGATGGAATCCTGATTTAGACATGACTCCCAATTTAGACATATGAGCAAATTTGGACAAGGGAGGATTAATAATCCTAACATCTATAATGTGAACAAGTCATGTCAAGTCATTGTGGGTAACCCTCCTATTGATCAAGGGTTAAAGTCCCCACAATTGTGGGGCCCTAGGGTTATTAGAATATCCTAGAGAAATCGACCCTAGGTGAGTTATTGTAAATCAGGGCAATAGTCCCCATCGTTGTGTTAAGGATAACCCTCCTTGTTGGTCGGAGCGGAAAAGTCCCCACAAGTTGTGGGGAACTAGGGTTATTATACTCTCCTAGAGATGTCGGCTCTAGTAAGTAATTGTTAAGTGAGGACAACATGTTGGAGTGGACATTAAGTGAACAAAAGAATATAAATAGAGAGTGAGTCTCCCTATTTAACACACACACACTCACTCACTGGGGTGCATGAGTGAGAGAGAAGAAGCTGGGATCAGAGAGAGAGACTACTACTATCAGGAGATTATCTTTATGTTTTCAAGTTTTACTTTTGGTGCTGATTCTATCTTTGAGGAAGTTGTGGGGTTTCCTCCTTTATGGTCTCCCTGAGGAAAATTCTTTGTGTCTCTTGTCTCTTGTGTTTTATTGCTGTGCATTTTATTCTCTCAGTTAACAATCATAAGATCATAATGCTAGCTTGAATGATAAAAATCTAACATGGTATCAAGGATAACCTAAGAATAAGACATTGTGCAGCTGCAGAAGCTAGGGATTCTTAATTTTTGGGTCTCTCTCAACAATCCATTAGAAAAAGCATGCTAGGCTGACTCTCTATTGAAGGGCACATCTTTTTGTCGAAACGAAATTCGATTCCAAGCATTTTCAGTTTTTGGTGCGGGAAATTAGGGCTTCTTACAGAAGAGGAATTTTTGAGTGAGCCCAGCATAGGATTTCTCTCCTCATCAAAATTGAAGTTTAGAGACCTCGATCGATATTTTTGGTTGGGTATAACTCTGAGAAATTCAAACCCTAGTTTGACCCTGGGCCATAAAAACCCTAAAATACTAAAAATGATACGTTTTGGTACATTCGCTATATCTAGGGATTGGAGAAGGCTCAAGAGCTGAAACTTTTACAAGCCGAAGAAAAAAATCCTGATTTACACTGTATCCAAATTTAATCCTGATATTGTCTATATTCTAGGAGATATGATACCTCTAAGTTAGGGTTCCAACCTCTTCCAGGATTCATCCCTAAATAGGACATCTGGGGAGAATCGATATATCTCGAGCTACAAAGGTCTAAATGAAATTTTGAAATTTTTTGCAGAAAGGAAATAGACTATAATTTCTGTGGTAGAAGTTTTAGACCCCGAAGATGAAACAGTGACGCGTGGAATTCCATACAACTTCGCTATGATGAACTGTCCTGAAACAGGTCACCTTGGGAAAATGATCATATCTCCCAATTGGTGAAACCAATTATGATGAAACCTATGGTTTTGGAACAGGGACAGGTGAGGCTACCTCAATGTGAATTCTCAGACATAGAGGAGTAGTAAATTCAGAGATACTGTAGAAACAGTAGTAGGAATGTCTGTAGAAGAAATTGGTAAACTACGGCTTCCTGTTCCGGTAGCTTCCCTCCACTGTTTTGAGAAAAGGAGTACATTGGAAAGCTCAACTTGAAGAGGTATATATTTCTATCCAATCATATATGAAATATTCCAATTTTTCAAAATTAGGGTTTCTCCGACAAACCCTAGATCAGCCAGCTCTGAAACCAGGATGGACACCTCAAATCGGTAAGATCTAATCTTTTGCTATTTTCATTTCAGGTTCTCATTTCAAAGTGATCTATCACATCATCTTGATGATAAGTTTGATGTATTTGACAACTTCCAAGCATGGAAGTATATGATCTCTCTAAAGATAATGAATTGGACACCTACATGAGTAGAGAGGTTCCAGTTCCAGAGGAAGATGAGGTTAAAAGCCTTACACCATAAGAACTTGGTCAAGGCCAAGAAGATCATTGCTGATTCAATCACAGATCACCTTATACCAGAAGTGTCTTTCCTAAACACACCGAAAGAGATGTTTGATTCCTTAACCAAGATATTTGAAGGGAAGAACATAAATCAAAATATTACTTTGAGAAACCAGTTGAAGAATGTGAATATCCAGAATGCAAAGACCATCAAATCATACTTTACAAGGGTCTCTCAAATCAAAGAAAAAATTGAAGCGGTAAAAGGAGAAGTGAATAATGCAGAAGTGGTAATAGCCACCTTGAATGGCCTCCTAAGATCATGGGATTCATTCATTCAAGGAATGTGTGCTAGAAGGAAGTGATTACTTTCAGTAGACTCTAAGAAGAAGAAGAAGCTCGACTCATAATAAGAGAAGAGAAGATGGGAGCAATTGAAGATCAAGCTCTCACCATCCAAAGAAGACCCCTCAAGCGATGAGGAATACAAAGAACTCAACTCTTGAAGAACCTCTTATCCATATTATCATTTGGATAAGAAACGATGCTATTATGAATGAAGAAGATGATGAAGTTGACGGCTCAAGAAGGAGTCTACCCATGACACAAATAAAGATAAGTATTCAATTGTCATTTCAGGATATTGTTTTTTGTTACGCATTTGTTTATATTAAGTTGATGTATTATGCATGATTGCATTACTGACAGTATACTACTAATATGCATGTGATGGGTAAGTATCTCATGGTGCTATACAACTCTCCATTGCTACTTATCTAGAATGAAACCTCTTTGCTGACATATTGGATTAGTGCACAATCTCAATGTTGTCTAGGTAGAGATGGAAGGTATCTAGAAAGTTTCCGTGAGATATGGATGAATGTTGTATTGGATAAAATAGTTGCATGATCATATATTTATGCATAATTATTTTCCATTATGAATATACCTTATGAAAAATTTCTAACCATACAACTAATGCATTTGAATTGTAGGAAAGATCGCATAAAATCTCCTAGAAGCAAAGAAGGATGAGAATTGTTCTGAAGAACAAGTGACGACAATTCAAGATGAAGAATAATATTATGAATGCAGTGACATCATTGATGTAGAACCTTCCATCCATGAAGAAGTAACCAATAAGAAAGGGAAGACCAGTTTAAGAAGAATTACGTCTAGGATGCAGTATCGATACATGATGGGAAGTTCGTAGTTCCATCATGCAGTAGATGGAAACATCGTGGGATATAAGGCAATATTCTTAGCATGAGGCTTCTCACGAAAAGAAGGTATAGACTACAAAGAGACATTTTCATCCACTATAAGTGAATTCACATGACAGGCACAATCATGTGTGCAAATGAAAGAAAGCCTTGGACGAGCTCAGAAGACACCCATGGGATAACACATACATGAGGAAAGATCTTAAACTTTTGCTACAAGGTTGAAGATGAAATAATATAGAGGATGACAAGATCACAGATGGGTGCAAGAACACTTCCAAAGATAGAGTATATTGGTATCCATTGACCCTAGATGGATACATAGAATATTAGTAGCAGAGGATGCTACTTGTCACTCCAGTATAGAATGTTTTAGTGCATGGAGTATGAAATATAGAGGGAGTGGCTGCAGAAGATCCTGAGGTTTGACATGGTACGACAAGATGGATAGATTACTGATGACTCTATAATTTACTGAGAGTAAAGTGGATTCCAACATTTGCTTCAAGGTTGAAGGTGGAAGACCAGTGATGCTCCTATTATGTATCGATGCACTATTTTCTAGGCATGGAGGTGTGGCAGAATGTGGATGGAATATTCCTCGGATAAGGGAAGTATGCAGTAGATATCTTGAAGAGGTTTAGGATGATGGACTAAAAGGCCATTACCGCACCTATGGCATCAAACTTGAAGCTATTTAGTGTTGCTTCATTAGAGATGGTTGATGCCACGATGCATTCTCAGATGATTTGTTTCTTGATGTACCTGGTAGATATGAGACTAGATATTTGCTTTGTTGTGAACACATTGAGACATGTTCACCTGATGGTTGCAAAGCATGCAGTGAGGTACCTAAAGGGTATAGTCTATTATGGGCTCAAGTATGAGGTGAATAAGAAGATTAACCTAGAAGGTTATGTTGATTTCGATTGGGCAGTTCCATCGATAGGAACAACATTTCAGAGTGAGTGTTGCTTCAGTATGGGATCAAGTGTGATCTTTTGGTTTCATAGGAAGCAATCCTATGTGGCACTGAGTACAATAGAAGCAGAGTATGTCGCATCTTGTTTAGATAGTTGTGAGGTAGTATGGATGAGGAAGCTACTGTCTGATTTATTTGATCTCCAATTAGATGCTACTTGTATATATTGCAACAACCAGAGTTGTGTGAAGTTGTCGGAGAGCCCGGTGTTCCATGATAAGTCAAAGTATATCGAGATCAAGTATCACTATATTAGGAATATGGTGCAAAGAGGAGAAGTGAAGCTCCAGTATGTTGCAATGGATGAACAGATAGTTGATGTGTTGATGAAGCCATTGGTACCTACATGATCAGATATAAGGGTTGTTGCCATTCTCTGAATGGAGGTACTTGGTCAGTTACTAGGAATAATCAGTTCATAACTGAGCTCCATTCTGATATGACTGTGGGATGTAGTCTCACATGATCGGATATAAGTGCAGGGCCATTCTGATATAATTGAGGGATGTGTTCCCACTTGATCAGATATAAGGGATGATGCCATTCTTTGGGAGAATGGAGGCACCTGGTCAATTACTAGGAACCCTCAGTCTGGGACTGAGAGCCATTCTAACATGGTGAGAGGATTAATTTCCTTCCATTATCAGATGTAAGGGCTGGGTCATTCTGACATGGTGAGAGGATTAAGTTCCTTCCATGGTCAGATGTCATTAGAGGAAATTTGGGGTCTAAAATGGGCCTTATAAGAAAATGCGCCAACAATAAATTTTGTGAGTTTGAATTCAAGGACCAATAGAATTTCAATAAAATGAGTCAACCATAATGGTTGAATTGACATATTTGTCATAAAATAAAACTACTTTTTTTGTTCGTATTTTCGACATATCTCCCTTTGTTTTTACTCAAATTTCAAGCAGAAGAGCTCATTGGATGCGGAATTTAATTCTGCATCCAACGAATACCCACACTGCATACTTTTGATGGATATCGCTACCCCAAAAACAATAAATACCTAAAAAAATGTGATGATGATGTCATCATCATGTTTTTTCAGGTATTTCTTGTTTTTGGGGTAGAGGGGTCAATACAAGGTATGCAGTGTGGGTACTCATTGGATGCGGAATTAAATTCTGCATCCAACAAGCTCTCTCTCTCATAATTTGAGTAAAAAGACAGGGATATATGTCGAAAATACGAACATAAAAAGTAGTTTTTTTCATTCTTCCTCCAAAATTAATACCTATTATATTATTATTTTAACTATTATTTTATTATTTTCCTTAGGAGGCCCATTTTAGACCTCAAATTTCCTCTAATGAAGGGCTGGGCCATTCTGACATGGTGAGAGGATTAAGTTCCTTCCATGGTTAGATGTGAGGGCTGGGCCATTCTGACATGATGGTGGATGTGTTCCTCTCATGGTCAGAGATGAGTGCTGGGCATGCCTTTCTCATGAGTCAAGGTCATACGTAAGTGTTGGGCGAGCCATTCTGACTTAGGGTTAGATATAAGCGCTGAAGAAGACCTACATGGAGGATAGGCCTACAAACAACATGAAAAAGAGATGGCTCTGTAGAATTTATTGTGATGAGAAGAATCATGAGATAGCACCAGTGATGATCCAGATCTAGCAGTGATGATCTAGATCGAGTGATGATCCAGATCTAGTGATGTTGATCTAGCAGAGATGATCTAGATCGAGTGATGATGATCCAGATCGAGTGATGATCCAAATCTAGATGAAGATGAGTTAAAGATGAAAGATGACCTGAAGATGAAGATGACTTGAAGATGAAAAGAACTTGATGATGATCCAGATGATATAGAGAAGAATTCTTGTGATGATAAATTGTGTCGAGAGAATACCTTCCTAGTTAAGAGGGAGTGTTGATGTAATTGTAACTTCAGAATGTATTTACTTGTATATCTTATGTATTGTACCCCGATGTTTATTCTGGGAAGTGTTTGTAATGAAATTGAGTCATGTCATGCCTCAATGTTCTGATCAGGAGTTTCTATAATGTGAACAAGTCATGTCAAGTCATTATGGGTAACCCTCCTATTGATCAAGGGTTAAAGTCCCCACAGTTGTGGGGCTTTAGGGTTATTAGAATATCCTAGAGAAGTCAACCCTAGGTGATTTATTGTAAGTCGGGGCAATAGTACCCACTATTGTGTTAAGGATAACCCTCCTTGTTAGTCAGAGGGGGAAAGTCCCCACAAGTTGTGGGGAACTAGGGTTATTAGAATCTCCTAGAGATGTCAGCTCTAGTAAGTTATTGTTAAGTGAGGCCAACATGTTGGAGTGGACATTAAGTGAACGAAATAATATAAATAGAGAGTGAGCCTCTCTATTTAACAGACACACACTCATTCATTGGGGTGCATGAGTGAGAGAGGAGAAGCTGGGATCAGAGAGAGAGACTACTGCTATCAAAATATCATCTTTATGTTTCTGAGTTTTACTTTTGGTGCTAATTCTATCTCTGAGGAAGTTGTGGGTTTTTCTCCTTTATGGTTTCCCCGAGGAAAATTCTTTGTGTCTCTTGTCTCTTGTGTTTTATTGATGTGCATGTTATTCTCTTAGTTAAAGATCCTAATATCATAATGCTAGCTTGAATGATAAAAATATAACACTTATTGTACACTTTTTGGCAAGACAAAGCCACTCACATTTTGGATCACATCCAAGAGTGGCAAAGGTAGAAAACGCTCATTAAAGCCACTATTCCTCCCAAGTTTTTGTTAGAATGGTTCCCTAAATACTTATTACCGTATATATCTAAGGATGTATCCACTTCAGGAATAACAAATGAGGAAGAGGCTATCTTAAAGGCCCAACAGTTAGATTTGATATATTCATAGTCTGGGATTCTATATGAAATCATCCCAGATGCACTGAGACCAACCCATAGTGTCGAAAAAACTAAGCCTGGACCCCATGCTGATGGTGTGGTTGGTTCAGTGAAATATCCCACTGTGGAATCTTTGGATAAACAACTCCATGAGTTGTACATTAAACAATCTACGGTGGAGGAAGCAAAGGATTCCCCCTCACCCCAGAATGTAAATGTTTTTGCGCAATCGTCCCAAAAGGGAAATCATCAGACCATTGGGAAAAAGAAAAAGGGGAAGAAAGGTGAGGGAAACCAAAACAAGCCAAAACCCACAAACAATGTTGATGGGGGAAAAAAAGAGAAAAAGAAGGCGACATTTCCATGTAAGTTGTGCCAGGAAGATCACCTGACTCATCAATGTCCCCTTATGGAAAAATCTCAAAGTTGCTCAAAGGCCAACAACCGACTGTCCTGAAGGATCCTTTTCCCTAGGGACATAATTCTGCTTCAGCTTCAAATGTAGCAGTGGGCACCCAAAATGCTCCTGACCCAAATTATATCAACATGGTTCGATCCCAGAATTTACTCTAGACTAGAAACAAGAACTATGAGATTGAGACTCCAAAGAAGGGTAAGTCTATAGGTGAAACTTCTAACCCTCTCACAATTGAAAAATGTGTCGAAACTATGCCCAAGATACCAAAGGGTGTCTTTAAGAAAACTTTTCACAATCCTAATGCTAGGGCTGTATCCAACTACACTGTAGTTAAATATTTAGCCCAAACCCCTTGTGCGATGTCAGATTTAGAGGTGTTACAGAGTTGTCCCACCCAGCGAGATGCACTCTTAGCAGCCTTAGGTAGTATGGATTCATCGAGCCTCATGGCGAAGTTTAATTTGTCTGACGTCAAAATTCGCCTACCATATCAGGTGGCCTTTTTGATAGATGTCATCCATGGAAAAAAAACCATTGGAAGGGAAGTTGTCGATGAGGGTTCTTCCACATGTGTCATGTCCTTGTCTTTCTGGAATGCTATTAGATCTCCAGATCTAGTTCCATCGAACACCCTACTTACTGCTTTTGATGGAAGGTCATTTCGTCCTCATGGTATCCTACCATCTTTCGAAATAAAGTTGGCAGGGAAGGAAGTGTCTATTGAGGTAGAGGTGATTGATGCACCATTGGATTATAACTTGCTCTTGGGGATAATTTGGACTTATGACATGTCCACTATTACATCGACCATTCTTCTGGTAGTAGTGTTTCTGCATGAAGGGAAGTTGGTTATTGTAGACCAACTCAGTTTTACTCGAAAGGGCCACATGGAAACTAATGAGTCCACCATGCCATTGGTTGATCAGGTTAAACCTACTTCAGAGAGCTTAGGGGATGGAATGTATGCATCATCTATGGGCACATTCTATTTTCCAACTCCAATTAATTACTTAGTTTCTGCTAGTGTAGGGAAGTCTATTGCAACTGTTGTTGATAGAATGGACCCTTGGGTTCCTCCTTCCCATCATGAACCTGAAGTTCCCTTATCGACAGCGGAAGTATCTTATCAAGATATCATTCATACTGCTGTTGATCCTATTTCGGTCCCTCTCATAGTCTCAGAGGAGCTGGAAGAAGCTTATCTGCCTGCTTGGGTAGAGAACTCCTTGCATTCTGCAGATTGCTTAGATATGGTTTTTCCATCTAAAGAAGCCATTCTGGAAGCTATGTGTAGATGAGATACGATCTGCAAAAATCTTCACCATCGATCCTATTTTCTTCTAGAGTTAAGAAGGATTGAAAACAAAGAGTCCCATATGAGACTGGCAGGTGATGCTGATACACCCATTAATCCATTACATAGGGAGGGAATATTTGTTGAGGGGAATATGGAAAACATTTCCATTACTATTCCTATCAACATCTCTGCAAACCAAAATGTTGTGGAAAATGTACATATCAGTGCAAACTGCTCTCCAAAGGAGATTGCTATCTACACAGCCTTTTTTAAGGAATTCCATGACGTGTCTTCCTAGTCATATGAGGAGATGCGAGGCATATATCCATCGATAGTTGAACATGAAATCCGAACACATCCTGATGCCAAACCAGTTCGACAAAAACTTAGACCTGTCAATCTGTGTAAAGTGGCTACTATTAAGGCTGAAGTTGAAAAACTACTGAAAGCCTATTTCATTTACTCGATAACTTTGACATAATGGGTATCCAACCCCGTTCCTGTCAACAAAAATAAAGGGACAATACGCATTTGTACTAAACTTCGTGATCTAAAAAAATTTGTCCTATGGATAACTACCCCACACCATTCATAGATCAAATCATTTATGCTTGTGTGGGCAGTGAAGTCTTTTCGTTTATGGATGGTTTCTTCGGATATAATCAAATTCAAATTAAACCAGAAGACCTACATAAAACAGATTTCATCTGTCCTTGGGGTACATTTGCATACAAGAAAATGCCTTTTGGATTGAAAAATGCAGGGGCTACCTTTCAATGGGCAATGATTTTTTCCTTTCATGACATTAAGTCTATTGTCGAACCCTACCTTGATGATCTACCAACACATTCTTGTAAGAGGATCAATCACCCAGATCAATTGCATTTAATCTTCGAACGATGCATATACTACAAAATTTTCTTGAATCCCCACAAGTGTGTTTTCTATGTCGAGTCAGGTAGACTGCTCGGGTTCATTGTTTCTAACAAAGGTATTCAAGTGGATCCTTTGAAATTTGAGGCCATAGTAAATCTGCCTCCTCCTCGTTCCATCAGGTAGCTTCAAATCCTGCAAGGGAAGTCCAACTTCCTTCGATGTTTTATCGTAAATTATGCCAAGATCACTAAAGGTTTCATGCGCCTACTGAATCAGGACACCCCATTTGTATGGGATGAAATTACACAACTTGCATTCGAGGCATTAAAGAAATATTTGTTGTCAGCACCATTATTGTGTCCTCCAGATTACTCTCATTATTTTATATTGTATCTAGCCGCATCCGAGTCGACCATAGGGGTAGTACTAGTCTAGGAGGATGATAAGATCCAAGAGCATGTCATCTACTATATTAGTTGTGCTTTAGCTGGCCCTGAACTTAGGTATTCCCATGTCGAGAAGTTGGCATTAGCAGCTGTGTATGCTGTTAAGAGGTTGCCTCACTACATCTTACTGATGACTACAACGGTAGTGGAATATGTTAGTCCTTTCAAATATTTTTTGTCCCAACGAATAGTTGGAGGAAAATTCAACAAATGGATAATCATTCTCCAGGATTTTGACATAGATTTCCAATCCACCAAATCCAAAAAATCCTTAGTTTTTGCAGAGCTCATTGCAGAATTTCTGGTTGAGGAAGATGTAGCCATTGAAGAAGACTCATTCTTAGATGAGCACATCTTTTTGATTTCCACCACTGACCCTTCGTATCGAGATATACTTGTCTATATCCAGAATCTGAAATGCCCTACAACCTTTTCACGGGAAGAACGATGCAAACCACTCTTACATGAAGAAAACTACCTCATTATTGGGGATACTTTATATTGTAGAGGGGTAGACTCTGTTTTGTGTCGATGTCTTACCCATGAAGAGGTAGATATTTTCCTAAATGATTCCCATAGCAAGCATGCGGTTGTCATTTATCTAGGTTAGCAACGTCCCAGAAGATCTTATGTGCCGGTTATTTCTGGCCCATGATCTTTAAAGATTGTGTGGAAGCCATGAAGTGCTATCATCCTTGTCAGCTTTACACCAGAAAGATGCAGTTGCATCCTGCTCCATTATTTCTCATCATCTCAGTGGGCCCCTTCACTAAGTGGGGGATATTTTACGTGATGTGCAACCCAGTTTCGGCTGGGGGGCACAAATACATCATTGTCGTTGTAGATTACTTCACGAAGTGGGAAGAGGAAATGCCCACCTATAAAGCTGACGAGGAAACTACAGCGTTTTTCATTTTCAACCAAATTATCGCACGTTTTGGTATTCCTAAAGAGATTGTCACTGACCATGGTAGTCACTTCCAAAATAACATGATGACTGAATTGACCACTATGATAGGATTCCTCTTCTTTCTACCCACAAGCGAATGGTCAAGTTGAGGTTGTAAACAAAACCTTGAAGACTATTCTCAAGTGCACTATTAATGCAGCCTGGTCCAATTGGCACATCATGCTGTATCCTGCACTATGGGCTTATCAGACCAATGTGAAAAATACCATAGGGTTTTCTCCTTTCCAACTCGTTCATGGAGTGGAAGCAGTAACCCTAGCTGAATGTGAAATCCCATATTTAAATATTGCTGTTCATGTGCTACCTAATACGATTGAGCTAGAATAACGGTTGTTACACTTAGAACATCTAGTTGAACAGCGTAGAGATGTGCTGACATCAAATGAAGCTCATAAAAATAGGGTAAAAAATCAGTACGATAAATCGATCAAACCTCGGATTTTTCTGAAGGGGAGCTTGTCTTGCTTTGGGATCAAGGCAAAGAAACCCCAGGGGCAGGGAAATTCAGATCTATGTGGTTATTACCTTATGTTGTGTCAATTTTTTTTAAGAAAGGTGCATATGAATTAACTAATTTTGAGGGAAATAAGCTGCCTGAGCCTAGAAATGGGCTCTACCTCAAAAAGTACTATGCTTAGGCTTATCACTTTTTTGTATTTTTATTGTATGTAACTTTATGTACAATAGTTCATCGGTTTGTGTTCTTATATAATCTGTTGGTTGTTACAGATGTCTTTCGAGTGGTTCATAGGTTTTGCAAATGGCGTTAGTCACCACACTTACAACCTGGCTTCATCCACATGGGTTATTTACTCACCCTCAGGACAACTAGTTGCCTATGGAGGCGCTTGCCTAGTTCCTGCTACCAATAATGTGGCCAAGTACAATGCCGTCATTGAACTTTTATGGGATGCCTTGCCATGAGGCATTACCCAGCTGAAAGTCAGGCTTGACTCTCAACTGGAAGTTTCCCAGCTCAATCAATCTTATCAGGTGCAAAACCCTATTTTACTGCTTCAATTTATGCAAGGTAGGTTATTGGAAAGAAATTTTGATTTTATTACATTTAATCATATTCCAAGAAATCAAAATTTATTAACTGATGCATATGCGAATTATATATTGGATTGACATTTAACACATATTTCATAAAATTTACAACAGACACATTGAAAAACACATGTAAATAAACCGACAATATATATATATATATATATATATATATANATCCATAAAATGCTTGAGAACCTTGGTCATCCCGACCACCCTGCTCATCCTGATCATCCTGCTCTCGGGCTTCTTTAGCCTCTTTAGCTACAGCAGCGTCAGCAGCCTCTATGTAAACAAGTACTTCTTTGGCTACCCTTCTCATAAGGAATTTCCAGATAGGTGGGATACCAACCACTAACTCCTGCATAATGGCATGGATCTGCTCAATCCACAAAGTAGGTACTCTTTGGGTAAGCCTTGCTAGCTTCCCCTCAATAACCCTAATCAGACCGTGATCCTCTCCTACCACTGGTCGCACATACATACAAGGATTCCCAATAGGATGAACTGGTCTAATGTCTACAATTTTAAACATTTAAAGGATTAAAAATATTATACATATGTATATATCTTTATGACTAAAGTTCATAAAAGTTTTAAAAAAACTTGAAAAACCAAAATACCTGATGCTCCCCATGTGCCTCTAGGAGGGAGGACAAGGTCATTGTCACCCTAAAAATCCAACCCAGCATATGGAAAATACTCCATTGATGGTAGTTTTCGCTCCCACCATAGGTCAAAGTCATCATCATACACACTCTAAACTGATCCACCGCCACCCTGGCGGAGGAAGATTTCTCCCCACTTACTCATCCTAGGCTGACCGGGAGAGGAAAATGGTAGAGGTACTGTGGGACTGAGACTAGACACTCTCTAAAAGAAAAAGGCCACCAATATTCTAGAATAACTGAAGTTTTTTCATTGGCCTCTCTTGCAGTCAGATATTTTCTTCTTCATTATCAGGATTACTCCCGATTACCAGTCATATAAGGCTCCCTGTAGACATTCCACCGCAATTCTCCTTTGGTTTCGAGCTGCAAGATGAAGTGATGATGATCCTACAACCCTCACTATCGTGCTTACCAACATTTCTAATGGAAATTTATGAATATGAACAATAGGATGCAAGTACCCCTTTTCTGAGTAACAGGCGCGCAGTAAGTGTCAATGTAGTTCTGAACACTTAGAAGGTCACCACCCCTACCGATACCTTCCAAGTTGACAAGAGCTCTCTGTCATGACAAACCATATATGAAATAGATGTCTTCCAGTGTAATCTCTAGAATCTCACCTTGTAATTCAAATGCACCCAGATCATGATCCCAGTAGTTTATCAAAAACTCCAGTAAGAGGACATTCAATCGCATAGGTGAGGTGCAAAAGAATTCAAGAAACCCACTTTGCCGTAATGCATTCACCATGGGGGCACTTCGAAGAGAATCTTGGTCCATGAATTCATGCTCCCTCTCCCTCCACTCCAACACCATGTCTCAACCTGTTAACAAGACCATTATGAAACATTAAATTCATGTAATTTTTTTTTATTTTGGCCCTAGATAGCATTTTTATATACGACGCAGTATACGCGATTGTCTACATAGAATACCCACGTATACAGCATGAATTCCTTTAAATTGGTTGAAAACATCAAATTTTTTCATAAAATCAAAAAATTGCTTAGATGAAATGAAAGAGCATGGAGAGTAGATTTACCTAGCACTTGCGGTTTTGAAATTCGTCCAATGGTTTGACCATAGTGAGAAATTGAAAGGAGAGGTAAAACTTGTCCATATTGGGTAAAAATGCCAAATGGTGACTTTGATTTCTATTTTTGGACTATTTATAGAAATTATTTCAAAAGTGGGTTTTTTAACCTATAGTTTGTAATTTTTATTAAAATCAAACTAATGCCATGTGATTTTTTACCTAATGAAATAGGTCCAAGGTTATTCAAAGAGAAGACATCATGCTCATGCTGCAGAAGATGAAGAACCTTCCTCAAAGAGAAACAAGCAAGAAAGTGATGATTCTTCAAGTGATGAATAATCTGTTTTGATTTCTCCTCTCACGGGAAACATCACACATGGAAGCAATGATTGGCTTGTAGATAGTGGGGCTTCCAAACATATGATGGGATTCAAAGAGTCTTTTGTGAGACTGTCAAAACATGAATCACCTCACAAGGTGAAGCTCAAAGATGACTACCAGTATCCAATAAAAGGTAGTGGGGAATCCTCCTATAAGCTAGACTCTGGAAATTCCATGAAGATGAAGGATGGATTGTTTGTACCAGGACCCAAGAAGAACCTCCTCTCCATATCTGCATTAGATGCAAAAGGAATGAGGGTTGTATTTGTAGATGGCCAAGTTCTCATGTGGCCAAAAGGAAAGACCTTCGATAATGCAGTAGTGATTGGGGAACAAGAGGAAGGTCTATACAAATTAAAGGGCCATATAGAACAAGCCTTGATCCATGACACAGTAGAGACAAATGAAATTTTTCATAGAAGGCTTGCACATGTGCATTACATAGCACTACCATTTGCAAGAAACGTTGTTGAAGGTCTTCCAAGAATTCATGCAAAACATGATGGAGTCTGCAAAGGATGTGCGAAAGGAAAGAATACAAAGAAGACATTTCCAAGTAGAGAGATGAAGGAAAAAGGAATCTTGGAAATCATCCACTCTGATGTATGTGGACCAATGTCATCAAGTTCACTAAGTAGGTATGTATACTATGTTTCTTTCATTGATGACTTTTCTAGGAAGACATGGATTTACTTCATAAAGAACAAAGATGAAGTTTTCAGCAAGTTCAAGGAATTCAAAGCCTTGATCAAGAATCACACTAAAAACAAGATCAAGACCTTTCGATCAGATAATGGCAAAGAGTTCACATAAAATGAATTCAAAGAGTTATGCAAAGACTCAGGGATTAAGAGAGAGTTGTCTGCTCCATATAATCCACAACAAAATGGGATTGCAGAAAGGAAGAACAGAACTATCATGGAAGCTGCAAGAGCTATGCTTCATGATCAAGATCTTCCCATGCATTTATGGGAAGAATATTTCAGAATAGCGGTGTATGTACAGAACCGTACTCCACACAGAGTACTTGAGAACAACACACATGAAGAATTTTTTTCCAGTAAGAAACCAGAAGTCATCCATCTCAGAATCTTCAGTTGTCCAGTGTATATACACATTCCAAAAGAGAAGAGGACAAGATTAGATCCTTTAGGAAAGAAGGGTATATTTGTGGGGTACTTTGAAATCTCGAAGGCTTACAAAATATACTTCCTAGGATTCAAGATTATCAACATCAGTAGGGATGTGAAATTCAATGAAGACTCGGCTTACAACAAATCCAGAAAGAGATCTGTTGAAGAACCTGAAGAAGAAGAAGCACCCATAATTCATGATACAACCATGAGTGAAGAAACTCAAGAAGAATATCGAGAATTTGAAGAACCTCAAGAACTTGTAGATCCACCTCAGGAGAAGAATCCTCACAAGAGGAAACCTACTTGGGTACGAGAAGCTATCCAAGGTGCGGAAAGATATGGAGCTCCAGAAGAGAATCCCAGAGAAAGAAAGAGAACCAGGTCTTGCTCTGGTTATGTAGCATTATTATGTGATTTTATCGATAAAGAACCTTCCAATTATGAAGAAGAGGAAAAATGGAAAGAATGGAAGGATGCTATGATCAAATTATATCAATCGATCATGAAGAATGGTGTTTGGGATGTTGTCCCAAGACAATAAAGGAAGTCTGTTGTAACTTCTAAATGGATCTACAAGATCAAGCATGTTGTAGACGGTAGCATAGAAAAATATAAAGAAAGATTTGTTGGTCATGGTTTCTCCCAGAAAGAAGGAATAGATTATGACAAAATTTTTGCACCTATATCCAAATACACTTCCATTAGATCAATACTTGCTCTGGATGCAGTGATGAAATGGAAGATACACCAAATGGATGTCGAGACTGCTTTCTTGAATGGTGTAGTGGAATAGGAAGTGTACATGGAGCATCCACTTAGTTTTGAGACACATGACAGGGACTCTCATGTATGTGGATTGAATAAATCCTTGTACGGTTTGAAACAGGCACCTAGGACATGGTACGATAGAATTGACAACTTTCTATCTAGTTTGGGCTTTACAAGGAGTAAAGCAAATTCCAACCATTACTACAAGGTTGAATATGGCAATCCAGTTGTTAACACTATGTTTTTAATAGTTGATTTAGGGGCATGATAGGAATTCATTGAGGGTCCCATTCCCTCGAACTTCATGTGAATTCCCCTTCAGGTTATCAGAAGTGCAAGGCAAAGAAGAAAACAAAAGGTGTGTTAAAGGTGTTGAGCGGGGCTCGAAATCAAAGGCTGAGATTGATCAGAGGTGGATCGATGGCTCCAAACCATTTCACGCAAGTGGACATGCTCAACCAAAGCTGTGTTTTCAAATTGCAAAATGGGTTAAAATTCGGAAACATTCTATGGTTGAGATGAGATTTGAGTCATATCTACGACCTCAATCAATTTTGCAAGCAACACATGCATGGGTAAAAGCCACGATTTCAAATCGTGAAGGAGGGGTAGTATTCGCGAATATCAACGGCCACGATAAGAAAGGAGAGAAATCTATGGACACAATTTATTTCATACTGCAGACTAGCACAGATGAATACCAAAGCTTCTCATTGCGAAAGATAGTGGGGCCCACTTAGATCTATGGCTGCATGAAGGATTGGTCCCGATTGACGATCAAGAACATGTCATGATACAAAAATTCCTGCAGTATTCAAATGAGAAAAGTTGGCGGCAGAAGGTATGGAATGTGGATGGTGGACATGAAAGATTCCTCAGATCGAATGGCTAAGATGGCTCCCAGGGTATGTGATTTCACATCCAGTCCACTTCTACACAACCTGGTCTCTGGATGTGTAGTGCATGGGTTTTGACATCCCAGTGACATCCCTCCAACACTCCCAGTTGCAGTCACGACCTTTGAAGTCCCAGCTCATAGTGGTGGCATAACTATTGGAGTGAATTCTCGTACTTGGACCAGGTGGGTTCGGAGCCTTTGGTATCATCCCTAGGATCTCCACTTGGATACTTGGTCATGGGCGAGGAGAAGGTCAAACGCACACCCGACTGCATGGCTTATAGGAAAACCCTCCTCATAGGAGGAAGAAGGAAGTACAAGGATGATAACATTCTTAAGTCTCTTATCATCACCAAGTGCATGACCACCTTCTTTCTAGCCTCCTTTTATAACAGTGTTACCAGACGAAGGAGGGGTTGGAAAAATGATTAGGTGGTGGATTTGGGTTTTCTTGTTAGGCTTTGAGTGATGTGTTCTGTAAGAAGCAGGCTGGTCAAAGAAGAAGAAATATTTACCTGAAGCATCCTAAGTGAACAATTGGCCATCAGCATATTACATGGGAATCACTTTCGCAAAGTAAAACTGAAGAAATATCTGTGATGTTTGTCCGAGCTATCATACGTCTCCATAATGTTTATTGTAAAACATGGCAATAGTCCACTCCCTGTACTGTTAACACATGATACTGACTTTTAACACTTTTTTGTTCGGTAGTCTCAGCATTATAATAATATTAATACACTCCCGATAGAGGGAGAAGAGGAGTTGGTTGGATTGGGAAACATTCTAGGGCTGAGGCTCTCCATTGTAAATAAGATTTGATGCCTATGTATGAATAAAATTGCAGAGGAGTTGTTTATCATAGTAGAGATTCATGTCTCATTGCTTTTCCCAATATTTATCTTGTTTTACGTGTAATGTATTTCCTATTTTCACTCCAGTCTGTTGATTGCTTTCATGTCTGCAACTTAGGGTATAGCATTTAGGAATTCATACTCATTATGCTCTGACTGTTGTTCCAGAAATTTAGCATTTTGTATTCTAAATTTACATGGAATTCATCTCATTGGTGCTCCATGTGATGGGCTATTCTCTCTCTTGTCCTCCAACCGCCCACTAAAAATCTCCTGATTGGGACATCAGCGACTACCTTGCCTCTGTTTGCAACCCTATGCCTTCCTTTCCTCTTGCAAGTGTTCACTACATAGGTTCTCGATTCCATTTCCAATGGTTCCCACTTTAATAATCCCATATTGCATCTCACCTTTGTACACTTTGTCCCATTCAGAATCCCGTCCCCTTGAAAATCCTTGATTGAAAATATTACATGGAGTAAACTCCAAAGATGAATGAGATATCCCTCTCTGACTGCGTAGGGCCAGAGGCACAGTCTAAAGTGGTTTTTCAATTACCCGAGAGCAGGCCTTCTCCCTGCTCGACCTTGGGGCTCAATATCGGTGCTAACAAACTGGTGCTGTTGCCAGGGACAAAATTGAAGATCCTCCTTGGGAAAAATGACAAAAATTTAGATCTGGTTGTTGACGGTGAACAATTGACCAGACATCAAGAAGGTTGAGCACTTTTCACCTAGAAACTCCACTCTTGAAGGATTCATACTGCAACGACTCTGCTGGTGGTGTGACTTGGAAATCAAATGGCTGGGGAGAGCGGGCAGATTGCGTTTGGACAAGGGACTACTTATAAAGCCTAGAAATGCATGATGGAAGGTCCAGATACTTGGGTCTGCATTTCTTCCAGGATTCCTTATCCTATCTTGTAAGTTTGCTCTTATCTTTTCCCAGATTTATCAAAACAACCTTCTATGGTTCAGCTCATTCTAAACAGAGCTATGAATATATTCCTGTTTATCCTTCTTTACGAAACGAAAGCTTGCGTCTTCTTGTACATTTGATTATGGCCTAGATTTTTATCCAGGGGCTTATGATGTCAAAGGACACCCCTATGAAATCCATGAGACCTCAGACGATAGCTTGGCTATAGTGCCTAACCTTGTCTCTCCTATTTCTCCAAGCCGATACAAACCACTACAAATGCCTCCCATCCTCCATGATTTTCCCACAAGATATTACAAGTGCCTCCTTAAGTTTGATGGAGAATCCCAAAACTTGACTGTTGAGAAACATTTACAAGCCTTTGAGCATTTCTCTGACCTTTTTGAGATAGATCATGATGATGTATGCATGCGGGATTTTTCCCTATCCTTTCAAGGGGATTCCAAAGTATGGTTTAAACATTTGCAGCCTAAGTCCATCAACACTTGGGAAGAGTTTTCTTGCACCTTCTTAAAGTTTTGGGATAGGAGAAGGCCATTGGAACAAATACTTTCAGAGTTTTATTCCCTAAGGAGGCATGAGGATGAGGCCATATCTAGTTTTAACAGAAGGTTTGCAAGCTTTTATTATAACATGCCTAAGGAAGTACAACCTCTTGAGAATGCTACTAATATCTATTATGCAGCCACCTTTCCTCCTGACCCATCCTTGCTTATTTTGGAGAGAAAATAAGCCACCCTGTAGCAGATGTTCATTGATTGTTTGGAGGTTGAGGAAAACCTTAAGATGTCCAAGAAATTGTCAGATCAGGATAGTGGTAGTGAAATAAAAGACACATACAATTTGGTTGTGCCCTGCAAGCATAATGGGAAAGTATCTGGCACGTCAAAGCTCTCTCCTAGTATGTAGAAAGATGACCGGCCTGAGGCAGGAGCAGGCAGTCCTGGAGGATTGTTCTCTGAAGATGGAAACCTGCACTGCTCCTAGTCCACAAAGGACAATTTTAAGGATTTTGGTAGACCTGTGTGTACGACGAATATGAGGAAGATTACTTGTAGAATACGCCTGACGAGCTATCTATTGAAACAAATCCTGCTGATGGAAGAAATCAGGATGCAATGCAAATTCAGAAGGTTGAAGTCGGGAAGGACAATAAGGACACTAGAGGTGGTAGCCTACTCTTGTGCTATGCCTCTTTTGAATTAATAAGACACATGATTAAGGCCTCCAAGCAGAAGCAGAAAGAAATAGAGATAGTGCAGACCAGAATCCTATACAAGAAAGAAGACGATAAGAAGAACCAGCCAGGCGATTCCCTTCATGCTACTAATACATTAGGAATCTGTACTGAAGGGACAAGCTATGAATATGGATGCAATAGCCTCCAAATAAACACATTTTATGATATTCCACCTTCAATAGTGCCACCTCACATAGGAGGAATATGCCTACTCAGTTCCACCGGAGAAGCAGGGGACCTCCCTCTTGAAGCACATCAAGCTCCTATTACAGAAATTTCAAGCGGAAAGCGGGATGTTCCATTGAAGAAATATTTTGTGGGTCCTTTTCTACAATATTCCAAGTGTTAGCTTGATGAATCTCTAGAAGAACGAAGCTCCGGACGACTTTCCTGATAGCAGGTGACCAAGCATGATGGATGTTGCCATGATTTCTATGCCCCCATGGTTGAATACATGGAGGGTCTAGGCGAAGGTAGTGATTAGTTGCATCCCCGCTTTCGAGATCAGTTTGTTTATCATTTCCTTCTCCCATTATCTATTTCATTTATGTCCATCAAGCACGATGGGAGAACAAAAATATTAGGCAAGTTGCTTGATTGGCTTCATTGGAAGTCTGATTTCACTTACTCAGATTTGTACACAAAGTTAGGTAGAGTAGGTAGGAAAAAATAAGCGCGGTTGTTATCAAGCATTTCCTTCATTAATATTTTAGTTTGTTTTCATTTTTCAATTACCAGCACAGGTTTACAATCACCAGCATGATTTTCAAGAGTGGTACAAATTCGCTGAAGTAGTAACTCAGAGCAGAATGGAGATGTCAAAGGAATATTGAAGGCAGCCCAATGGTTTGGAACTTGGTCTATGGGGGTTCTTTGCTACCTCACTGGGAGGATAGCATCCCTCATGGAGATAGTTGTTAACACTCTGTTTTTAATAGTTGATTTAGTGGCCTGATAGAAATTCGATGAGGGTCCCATTCCCTCGAACTTCATGTGAATTTCCCTTTAGGTTATCAGAAGTGCAAGGGAAATAAGAAAACAAAAGGTGTGTTGAAGGCGTTGAGCAAGGCTCGAAATAAAAGGCTGAGATTGATCAGAGGTGGATCAATGAATCCAAACCATTTCGCACAAGTAGACATGATCGACAAAAGCTATGTTTCTAGATTGCAAAATGGGTTAAAAGTCAGAAACATTCTACGGTCGAGATGAGATATGAGTCAGATCTACGGCCTTAATCAATTTTGGAAGCCACACATGCATGGGTAAAAGCCATGATTTCAAATCACGAAGGAGGGGTAGCATTCGTGAAGATCAACGACCGCGATAAGAAAGGAGAGAAATCTACAGCCACGATTTATTTCGCATTGCGGACTAGCACGGATGAATACCAAAGCTTCTCATTGTGAAAGATAGTGGGGCCCACTCTGATCTACAGCTATGTGAAGGATTGGTCGCGATCGACGATCGAGAATATATCACTATCCAGAACTGCCTATGGTGTTCAAAGGAGAAAAGTTGGTTGTAGAAGGTATGGAACGTGGATGGTGGACATGAAATATTCCTCAGATCGGATGGTTGAAATGGCTCCCAGGGTACGTGATTTCACATCCATTCCGCTTCTACACAACCCGGTCTCTGGATGTAAAGTGCATGGGTTTTGACATCCCAGTGACATCCCTTCAACACTCCTAGTTGCAGTCACAATATTTGAAGTCTCAGTTCACAGTGGTGGCATAACTATTGGAGAGAATACTCATATTGGGACCAGGTGGGTCCAGAGCCTTCGGCATCACCCCTAGGATCTCCACTTGGTCGCTTGGTCGTGGGCGAAGAGAAGCTCAAACGCACTCCCGGCTGCATGGCTTACAGGAAAACCATCCTCGTAGGAGGAAGAAGGTAGTATAAGGATGATAAGCTTCTTAAGTCACTTATCATCACCAAGTGCATGAACACCTTATTTTTGGCCTCCTCCTATAACAGTGTTACCAGATGAAGGAGGGGACGAAAAAATGATCAGACGGTGGATTCAGGTTTTCTTGTCAGCCTTTGAGCGATGTGGTCTGTAAGAAGCAGGCTGGTCGAAGAAGCAGAAATATCTAGCTGAAGTAGCCTAAGTGAACAATTGGCTGTCAGCATATCGCATGGGAATTGCTTTCGTGAAGTAAAACTAAAGAAATCTCTGCACTATCATTCCATGCTATCATGCGCCACGTCTCCATAATGTTTATTGTAAAATGTGGCAATAGTCCACTCCCTGTACTATTAACACATGATAGTGACTTGTAACACTTTTTTGTTCGGTAGACTCAGCATTATAATTATATAAATACACTCCCGATAGAGGGAGAATAGGAGTTGGTTGGATTGGGAAACATTCTAGGGCTGAGCACTCCATTTTAAATAAGATTTGATGCCTGTGTGTGAATAAAATTGTAAAGGAGGATTTGTTTATTATAGCATAGATTCATGTGTCATTTCTTTTCCCAATATGTATCTTATTTTACATGTAATGTATTTCCTGTTTTCACTCCAGTCTGTTGATTGCTTTCATGTCTGCAACTTAGGGTATAGCAGTTAGGAATGTATACTCATTATGCTCCAGCTATTGTTCTAGACATTTATCAATTGTTCTTCGAAAGTTGCATGGAATTCATCTCGCTGGTGCTCCACGTGATGGGATGTTCTCATGATTGGGATATTAGTGGCTACCTTGCCTCTGTTTGCAACCCTACACCTTCCTTTCCTCTTTCAAGTGTTCACTATGTAGGTTCTCGACTCCATTGCCAATGGTTCCTGCCCCGATAATTCCACCTTGCATCTCACCTTTGTACACTTTGTCCCTTTCAGGATCCTAGCCCCATGATAATCCTTGACTAAAAATCTTACGTGGTGTAAAATCCAAAGATGAACGAGAGATTCCTTTCTGAATGCGCAGGGCCAGAGGCGCAGTCTAAAGCGGTTTTGCTGTTACCCGGGAGCGGGCCTTCCCCCTACTGTATGTAGATGATCTATTTGCAATAGGTATGGATGGGTTGATTGTTGATACAAAGAGGAAGCTTGCTACCGAGTTCGAAATGTGTTGAAATATTATAACTTTGAAGAATATTCTATATGTATATTTTGTGGTCCCCGATGGTCCTATTAGGAGAACCACTTGTATTATATTGTACCCCAATGCTTATAATTGGAAGAACTAATAAGAGTCATGAGGTTGTCCCCTCAAATTGTAAAGGTGGGTCATTAGCACCCCAGTGTGGTTACTTGAGCCTACATGTGTAACTCGAGCCTACATGTCAGGTGAGTTAATTGCAGTGAATGGATGAATATAAATAGAGTTGTAGCTCTCCTCATTTGAGACACACTCTCACTTGTGTAGCGCATTAGTGGAGAAGAGAAGTAGCCGGAGAAGGAGGAGGATCAGGATTTGATCTCCTTGCTGGTTTTATCTTTTATATTTTTGGGGCATCTATATTGAGGAAGCTTTTGTTGGGTTTTTCCTAGGATAAATCTTTGTGTTCCTTTTGTATGGTTGCGCTTGTCTATCTTTCAGTGATCCTATTTATATGCTTTTGTTATGAAAATGAAATTAAATACCGATGTCTTAGCTAAGCATATGAAAATTGAAGAAAATGAAGGACTAGGGTATGATGCATTATTTTCTAGACATGGAGGCGTGGAAGAATGCAGATGGGATTTCCCTAGGACAAGGGAAATATACAGTAGAGATATTGAAGAAATTCGGGATGATGGACTGCAAGGCCATGACCACACCTATGGCATCGAACCTAAAGCTACTGAGTGATGTGGCATCATAAGCGATCGATGCTACAATGTATCATCAAATGATTGGGTCCTTGATGTACCTGACGAACACAAGAATAGATATTTTCTTTGCTGTGAACACCTTGAGCCAGTTCCTGATAGATCCAAGACATGTTCACTTGATTGGTGCAAATCATATTCTGAGGTACCTGAGGGGTACAGTTGATTATGGGCTCAATTATGAGGAGATTTAGAAGATTAACCTGGAGGGTTATGTTCATTCAGGTTGGGTGGGTAGTGCCATCGATAAGAAGAGCACTTCAGGGTGTTGCTTCAGTATGGGATCAGGTGTGATCTCTTGGTTTGGCAGGAAGCAATCCTATGTGGCACAGAGTACAATTGAAGCAGAGTATGTCGCATCTTGTTCAGCTAGTTTTGAGGTAGTATGGCTAAGGAAGCTACTGTCTGATTTATTTAATCCCCAGTCAGATGCTACTTGTATATATTGCGACAACTAGAGTTGTGTGAAGTTGTTGGAGAACCTGATGTTCCATGACAAGTCGAAGTATATCGAGATAAAATATCACAATATCAGGGATATGGTATAGAGAGGAGTAGTGAATCTCTAGTATGTTGTGATGGATGAACAGATAGCTGATGTGTTGGAAAAGCCATTAGCTAGGGTGAAGTTTGAGTACTTCAGGGAGAAGCTTGGTGTTCTTCAAATCGAGGTTCCTTCCAAGGGGAAGTGATGAGTCCGTGAGCCATTTTGACATGGTTAGAGGATTGGTTCCTTCCATGGTAAGATGTAAGGGCTGATCCATTCTATCATGGTGAGAGTATTGGTTCCTTCCATGTCAGATATGAGTGCTGAGCCATTCTGATATGACTGTAGGATTGGTTCCTACATGATCAGATATAAGGGTTGTTGCCATTCTTTGAATTGAGGTGCCTGGTCAGTTACCAGGAATACTCAGTCTAGGACTAAGGGCATTTTGGATATGACTGTGAGATGTAGTCTTACATGATCATATGTGAGTGCATGGCCATTCTGATGTGATTGAGGGATTGGTTCCCACTTGATCAGATATAAGGGCTGATGCCATTCTATGGGAGAATGGAGGCACTTGTTTAGTTACCAGGAAAGCTCAATATGGGACTAAGGGCCATTCTGATATAACTGTGGGATGTGTTCTCACATGATCAAATATGAGTTCTAGGCCATTCTGATGAGTTAAGGTCAGATGTAAGGGCTGGGCCATTCTGATGATTCAAGGTCAGATGTAAGGGTTGGGCCATTCTAACAAGTTAAGGTCAGATGTAAGGGCCGGGCCATTCTAATGAGTCAAGGTCAGATGTAAGGGCTGGGACATTCTGATGAGTCAAGGTCAGATGTAAGGGTTGGGCCATTCTGACGAGTCAAGGTTAGATGTAAGGGCTGGGCCATTCTGACATGGTGAGAGGATGAAGTTCCTTCCATGGTCAGATGTAAGGGCTAGGCCATTCTGACATGGTGAGAGGATGAAGTTCCTTCCATGGTCAAATGTAAGGGCTGGGCAATTCTTACATGGTGAGGGGATTAAGTTCCTCTCATGTTCATATGTGAGTGATGGGAATTTCTTTCTGATGAGTCAAGGTCAGATGTAAGTGCCGGATGGGACATTCTGACTTAGGGTCAGATATAAGCATTGAAGAAGACCTACATGGAGGCTAGGCCTACACCTAGCATGAAAAAGGGTTGGCTCTATAGAACTTCCTGTGACAAGAAGAATCATGAGATAGTACCTGTGATGATCCAATGATGATGGTCTAGTAGTGATGATCTAGATCGAGTGATGATCTAGATCCAGTGATGATACTCCAGTGATGATCCAAATCGATTGATGATCCAGATCAAGTGATGATGTTCCAGTGATGATCCAGATCCAAAGATGAAGATGACTTGAAGATGAAGACAACTTGAAGATGAAGATGAATTGAAGATGACAAGGACTCAAGGATGATCCAGATGATACAGAGAAGAAGACTTGTGCTGATAAATTGTGTCAATAGAATACCTTCCTAGTTAAGAGGGAGTGTTGATGTAATTGTAACTTCGGAATGTATTCACTTGTATTTCTTATTTATTGTAACCTAATGTTTATTTCGGGATGTGTCTGTAATGTAATTGAGTCATGTCATGCCCCGATGTTTCGATTGGGAGTTTATATAATGTAAAAAAGTCATGTCAAGTCATTGTGGGTAACCCTCCTATTGGTCAAGGGTTAAAGTCCCTACAATTTCAGAGCACTAGGGTTATTAGACTCTCCTAAAGAAGTCATCCCTAGTAGGTTATTTCCAAGTCAGGAAATAGTATAAATAGAGAGTGAGCCTCTCTATTTATCACACACTCACTCACACTCAGTTTTAGTGCATAGCTGATGAAGAAGAAGACACTGGGGCTAGGAAGAAAGAGGCTACTGCTGTCGGGAGATCATCTTACTTTTTTGGGGTTTTACTTTTGGTGTTGATTCTATCTCTGAGGAATTTGTGGGATTTTCTACATCTATGGTTTCCCCGAGGAAAAACACTATGTTTATTGTCTCTTGTGTTTGATTGCTATGCTTTTTATTCTCTCAATTAAAATATCCTAATATAATGCTATCTTAATGTTAAAAATATAATAATATAGTCACGTTTGAATTTTGTCATGTTTGTCATATAATATTCCATCATTAGTTGTCATAGAGTGCATGCAATCTCCTTCCAAGTGGCACACATTATCTTCGTAGTCTCTTCTACTTCCATGGGAATTAATCTCCTCTATAATTCGAATTCTTTGGATCATGATAAGACATGCGACACCATATCACCTTTCAATAATGTTACAATCCTCATGGGTTCAAATTTAGATGAAGGTCATGCCAAGTGTGTGGGGGAATCTAGTCACCCAAAGACTCCAAAAGATTCCAATTGTTTCCATGAACCAATGCCACCTTATTTTCTTAACATTTATGATTTTTGTAACCAATATTAATGTGAATATGGTAAACCAAGGTTTTTTTGTGTTATATAGCTCCCTTATTAAAAAATGTATGTCTCCACCTCAACCTAGGTAACTAGTATATTGGTGAAATATTATTTGCAAGTATTCTTATTTGGATGGGGACATGACATGATCTCTAGAGTCAGTCCAAATCATGGAATTAGAATCACTCCTATAGGGTTAAAATTTGCTATATTGTATCATCATTGTATAACATAAATATTAATGATTATGAGGGTAGTGTTATGTTGAATTTTTTTTTCCTCTTGTCTATTTAATTTCACCATGATTGTTTGGTTGTACACTGAATTTATTCTTCCTCCAACCTTCTTTCACAATGAGGTTGAATCCAAACTCAAGATACTAAATATTCTCTAAATAAAATGTGGTATCGGAGTAGGTAATCGATCCAACATCAATCCTTGAGAACTTCCATTGATGAACAAGAAGCAACTGGGTTCCACATAATTTTTGGTATCTGTGCATTACTCCTTTTGGATTTATCTAGAGAAGTCTATCCATGTGTGAAACACCCTGATAATGTGCACATATAGAAGTAGAGAGTGACTGAATTGGTTTTCTTTCGAATTGAAAGTGTTTTTGTAGGTAATTTGAAGAATTCATAAGAATTGTCACTATTAATTCTTGCACATGATCTAGGAACTAGGAATCAAAATCATCAAAGAATTATTAACAAATACTCATGAATTGGAAAATAATTGGATTCAAAATAGGTATCCTCTCTGTATATTTTATAAACAATAAAGGATTACAATTTCCATGCTGAGCAATGGCTTAACTCCATGAAGAATTCGAATACCTAAGGATACAATTCGAATTCAGTAAGTGAGTCTAGCTTAACTGACTCTTTGCCATGCAATCTCACTTAGTTAACCACTTGACCAAAACCCTAATTGACTTACCAAACCCTAACTGAAGTTGGAGTGCAATAAATGACTGAATCTCAACTGAAGGATATCAAACACATGTCATAGCAATTCAACCATCAAGTGCTAGTCCTGCATGACTCCAATGAACCCTGATGAGGTTAACTGAAGCTGAACTGACCATCAGAAGTTGGTGGAGGTGCCTTGTTGACTCCAGTTCATTAAATAATAATAAAATAATCATTAAATAATATATTTAATGAATGGAGCCGCCTTAACTGACTGTAACTGATTGTAACCCCAGTTAGCAGTTAGGTGCATTAATGTCACACAGATCACCCCTGGAGTGCTCCAGTTAGCCTCCTTGACTGTAGGAGAAGTCTAAGTTAGCCTCCTTGACTATAGGTAGGTGTGGGAGTCACTGGGATGATGGTAATTAATGCTCCACTGATGTCAATTAAACTTAGGATAGTGGTTTAACTAGGCCAATTTGACCGAAATAGTGAGTATGATGGTAAATGTCTCCAATAGTCACTACAACAAAACCTTGTGATTATTGTCTCTTTTAGCTTCCTTTTTAGCATCCACTATCACTTTTAGTGTATTTTTCATCATTTTTGGAGAAAGTGGACTCTTTTCCACAGGATGGCGCTATTAATGGAGTTATTTGCATCCATTTTTAATAGTTGGCACTATTTTGGATGCTAGTTAGAATCCCAATTAATGACACAATTAGTGTCCCAATTTGCATCCCAAATAGAATCCCAATTAGCGTCCCATATAACATCCCGATTAGCATCCCAATTGACATGCTAATTAGCATCACTTTTTAAAACTTGGCTCTATTTTGGATTATCATTAGTATCTCAATTAACGTCCCAATTAGCATCCCAATTAGAATCAAAATTATCATCCCAATTAGCATACCAATTAGTGTCCAAAAAAACACCTGAAATAACACCCAGAATAACCTCCAAAAAAATGTCCTGAATTGAATAGCACCATATATTGATCCAGGGTTAGTGGTAGAATATGTGCCAGAATTTCAGCAAGAAAAAAAATCCAAGATAGCACCAAGTATAGAGCCAATAATTGCACCTAGAAAACATCCAACATAGTGCCATGTATAGAGTGAGGTATAATGCCTGGAATAATGCCAAAAGTTTCTAAAGGAACCGCACTAGGAATTGCACTAGGTTTAGAGCTAGGATTTGTGTTCGAAAAACATCAGACATAACTTTAGATATATCAATGTCAATGATTATGATTCAAGTGATAGTAATTTTGGATCTTGATTTATCAAAGTGGCACCTAAATGATCGTAATCATTGCACTTTTGGATATTGATTAATCCTAATGAGGGGTAAATTACCTTAATGTCATCTAAATTTCTCTAATGAAATTTGGTTGTCCCCAACAACATTTGATAGTCCACAATGACATATGATTAGATATAACAACATGACGATGTTGAATTACGATAAATGATAGCCCTCTATTTTTCCATGTTTGTTCTATACATTATATCCATAACTTAAGTCTTTTACATGAATTTCTTCCTATCTATTGTTATTTAGACATCGTTTGCATGGATTTAAAGGCTATTTCATGAAGCTCATAAAAAGGTATAATTTTATCATTATTCCATTTTATTTCTTCATTTTTAAGCATAAGTATAAAATATTATATCTAATAATGAATTACTTGGGGTTTATCTCTTTGGTTATATTTCATATTTCTTCCACCAATTTGATACCTCATCTAGCATCAGTCAATAAAGTGACAAATGTTTAAAATCATGGAAAGCTAAAATTAGGGTTTATTTATGGCTTGGTAATATAATACCATTGAAGATTGTTGACACAAAACCAGTCGATAGGGGTTCTCTCTTTGTTGACACCCAAACCACCGTGACCTCACTAAGCACTGACCTAGATAGGTTTTACCCTGCCCAGCAACACCTGCAAAGCAGATGAAGTCTCACAAAGTTTTCGACAGTATGAAGTCTCACAAAGTTTCCGACAATAGGGAGAGCTGACGAAACAAAGTTTCCACACTATCGAGGAGGACTGTTTTTATATTTTTTTCCATGTGAACCAATTCCTGTGTGGATAATGCATTGATTTCTAAAATTATTTAGGCCAGCATTCAAGCGACGTGAATTCACAATTATCTCAAAATCAAAATCCTGAGAAAGAAGTAGCGAGTGGCATATCTTCCCCCCCAACATAGGCTTCTTGACTAGGTCTTTCAAAATAGAATGGTCTGTAAACATTTTGAAATGACCACCCAATACAAAATGGATAAACTTCTGCAATGGATATACCATCGCCAGTCCTTCCCTCTCTGTGGTAGTATACATTTTCTCCATAGATTAAAGCTTCTCACTAGAGAATGCGATCGGGTGATCAAGATCTCCTTCTCCTGGATGTGCCAACACCACAACCAATGCGAATGATGATGTGTCCACATGAACATGGAACTCCTTATTCCAATCTAGAAAAACTAGTATTTCCACGGAAGCCATATTGTCCTTTAGTGTCTCAAAACAGTTGTAACACTCCTGACTCCATACAAATACTACATCCTTCTTTTGTAACTGCTCCATAGGGGCTGTGATTGCGACATAAATATGGATGAACTTGTGGTATTATCCTATGTGTACCAATCTCACTCTAATTTGTTCCACATTTGTAGGTGGTGGCAAGCTCAAAATGAGCACAATATTTGCAGGATCAACCAAAAGTATTAAAAGGTGCACAGAAAATACACTTATTTGAGTTCAACGTGATATGATGTCATCGAAATCACTCAAAAGTTATTCACAAGTTTTCTAGATGGTCCCTGATCAATCCATAAACTGTCCAGTCGTCCATATAAACTTGAAGAAAATTCTGAATAAAATCCTTGAATGTAGGGACAACAACCCTGGAAAATATTGTAGGTGTATTCCTCAGCCCAAATGACAACACAATGTACTGAAAACAACCCCATTTAGTAATGAGCATTTTCTTTTGGCGATCCTCTTTTGCGATCCTAATCTGGTGATAGCCAGAAAAATAATCCGTTAAGGAATACATTTCTTAACCTCCCACTCCTTCTAGAACCTCATCAGTGAATGGTGTACGAAAAGAGTCATGCACACAGACATAATTCAATTTGCTAAGGTCTAGTATAGATCATCGGATTCGTGACCATTTTCTACATTTATCCACAATATTCATGTCGATTCCCATAAACTTGACAAATATAGCACCATGGCATACCGCCACATCTCAATGGGTGTGGCAATCCTAACAATAGGTAGTTTCGGGAATCCATGCATTTATCCTTAGTATGTCCCTCTACACAACATCTAGTACACCATACTTCCTTGTGATGATATTTTCCTTTCTTTGTATCTTGTAACTGGAGTGTCAAGTTTTCCAGCTGCGTCGGGACCTGACTCATACTAATTGCATTATCGCTAACAGGTGAAGCTTCCAATTTAATTGCAATCTCCAAAGCCTCACCCTATGTCATAATCTTTTGTTGCATCAATGGTAGTAGGATATGAGATAACAATGCCACGATGAACAATTACTTATGATGAATATATCTCATCTCAAATATGACTCTTTCCATTAGCATCTTAAACCTTTGATCAAAATCCCAAACAGTTTCGTTTGGATATTGCTTAATCTCCTTCAGTTCTGTGATGTATTGTGCCTCAGATTTCGGTTTCCTGAATTCTTCAATCAATCCTTTTCTAACTTTAGTCAATGTATTTTCCAAGACCCCCATAGGAACTTGTAAAAATTTCACGAACCAATCCAGTGTGCGACCTCGAAGTGTTGATGTAATTGTAACTTCAGAATGTATTCACTTGTATTTCTTATCTATTGTAACCCGATCTTTATTCCAGGATGTTATTATGTCATGTCATGCCCCGATGTTCCGATCAGGAAGATATATAATGTAAACAAGTCATGTCAAGTCATTGTGGGTAACCCTCCTATTGACTAAGGGTTAAAGTCCCCGTAGTTCCGGGGTACTAGGGTACTAGGGTTATTAGACTCACCTAGTGAATTCGTCCCTAGTAGGGTTTTAGTCATGTCAAAAATTAGTATAAATAGAGAGGTGACTTCTCTATTTAGCATACATCACATACACACTCAAGTGTAGTGCATAGTTGAGGAAGGAGAAGAAACTGGGGCTAGATAAGAAGAAGGTTATTGCTGTTGGGAGATCACTTACTGTTTTGGGCTTTTCTATTTTGGTGTTGATTCTATCTCTGAGGAAGTTGCAGGGTTTTCTCCATTTATGGTTTCCCCAAGGAAAAACACTGTGTTCATTGTCTCTTGTGTTTGATTTCTATGCTTGTTATTCTCTCAATTAAAGATCCTAATAATGCTAGCTTAATGTTGAAAAACTAACATGGTATTAGAGCTAACTTGAGAAGAAGACACTATGCAGCTGTGAGAACTAGGGCTTCCTACTTTATGGATCTCTCTCCATATATTTTCAGCAAAAGAAGGTTGGAATAACTCTCCTCCCTAGGGCACATATTTCTATTGAAGCAGAATCCAATTCTGAGCTTTTTTAGTTTTGGACCCAACACTACTGCCGAAAAATTGGGCTTTTCACAAAAGAGGAATTTTTCAGTGAGCCCAAGCCTAGATTGATCTCCTCCCCAAAATCAAAGTTAGGGATCAATTTCAAAGCATTTGGTTGGGCAGAACTCTAGAAAAGCATAACCCTAATTTTCTCTTGAACCAACTCTGCAAGATTTCAACTCCAAATCTATATCCGACATCTTGACCCGGTAAGATCTAAAATATTTTGTATTTCCATTTGAGGTTCTCAGTTAAGATGTCTCATCATACCAAGCTTGATGAAAAGCTTGAGGGATCTGATAATTTCTGAGCCTGGAAGTATAGGATCTCCCTGGTCCTGGAAGAGAATGAGTTGGGCTCCTACATCCATGAGGAGGTTCCAATTCCAGAGGGAGATGAGGCTAAGGCCTTGCATAAGAATAAGTTGGTTATGGAAAAGAGAATCATTGCTGATTCTATAAAGGATCATCTCATACCATAGGTGTCCTCCCTAAAGACACCTAAAGCTATGTTTGATGCCCTAACCAAATTATTTGAAGGGAAGAACATAAACCAGAAGATGAATCTGAGAAACCAACTGAAGAATGTGAAGATTCAAACTGTAGAAACAATCCATTCTTACTTCACAAGAGTTTCTCAGATCAAGGAACAACTGGAAGCAGTAGATGAAGAAGAGGAGAATGTAGAGATTGTGATGACTACCTTGAATTGTCTCCCTAGATCATGGGACTCTTTTATTCAAGGGATCGGTGCTAGAAAAAAGTTAGTCAAGTTCAGCAGACTATGGGAAGAGTGCTCTCAAGAAGAATCTCAGATAGCAACTCGAGAAGAAAAGATGGGAAGTGAAGAGCAAGCTCTCATAGTACACTCCAAGTCAACCAAAAGAATATCCCATCACTCCAGATGTAAGCACTCTCACAAAGATAACACTAGAAGATATTTGTCTAGGATCATATGTTATAAATGTGATGAAGCAGGAAATTATGAAATAAATTTTCCTAAGAAACATAATAAGAAAAGGAGCAACAAAAAAAGACATGATGCTCATGCTACAGAGGATGATGAACCAGCCAAGAAAAGAACCAGATATGAAAGTGAAGATTCTTCAGGCGAGGATGAATATGTTTTTATTTCCGCTCTCACAGGAAACATTACTCATGGAAGCAATGATTGGCTCATAGATAGTAGGGATTCCAAACATATGATAGGATTCAAGGAATCCTTTGTGAGACTATCAGAACATGAATCACCTCACAAGGTGAAGCTAGGAGATGACTACCAATATCCAATAAAAGGTAGTGGGGAATCTTCCTATAAGCTAGACTCTGGAAAGTCTCTTACAATGAAGGAAGTATTGCTTATGCTAGGACTCAAGAAGAACCTCCTCTCCATATCTGCATTAGATGCAAAAGGAATGAGGGTTGCATTCATAGATGGTCAAGTCATCATGTGGCCAAAAGGAAAGACTATCGATGATGTGGTGGTGATTGGAGAACAAGAAGGAGGACAGTACAAATTAAAGGGCCATCAAGAACAAGCCTTGGTCCATGACACAGTAGATCCAAGTAAACATTGGCATAGAAGGCTTGCACATGTGCATTACAGAGAACTACCTATTGCAAGCAAAGCTATTGAAGGTCTTCCAAAAATCCAAGCAAAACATGATGGGGTCTGCAAAGGATATGCGAAAGGAAAGAATACAAAGAAGACATTTCCAAGCAGTGAAAGCAAAGCAAAAGGAATCCTAGAAATCATCCACTTAGATGTATGCAGTCCTATGTCATCAAACTCACTAAGAGGGTATGCATATTATGTTTCCTTTATTGATGACTTTTCTAGGAAGACATGGGTTTACTTCATGAACAACAAAGATGAAGTATTCAGCAATTTCAAGGAATTCAAATCCTTGATTGAGAACCACACTAAAAAGAAGATCAAGACCTTTCGATCAGATAATGGTGGAGAATTCACTTCGAATGAATTCAAAGAGCTATGCAAAGAATCAGGGATTAAGAGGGAGTTGTCCACCCCTTATAATCCACACCAGAATAGGATTGTAGAAAGGAATAATAGAACTATCATGCAAGCTGCAAGAGCAATGCCTCATGATCAAGATCTTCCTATGCATCTTTGGGCGGAAGCTGCCAGAGAAGCGGTGTATGTACAGAACCATACTCCACATAGAGTACTTGAGAACAAGATTCCTGAAGAATTCTTCTCCGGAAAGAAACTAGAAGTCAGCCATCTCAGAATATTAGGCCATCTTGTGTACATACACATTCCAAAAGAGAAGAGAACAAAATTAGATACTTCAGGAAAGAAGGGTATATTTGTGGGATACTCTGAAAGCTCTAAGGCTTACAGAATATATTTCCTAGGATACAAGAAGATTGACATCAGTAGGGATGTGAAATCTGATGAAGAAACAGCTTACAACAAATCCAGAAAAAGACCTGCTAAAGAACCTGAAGAAGCAGAAGAACCCAGAATTCATGATACAACCATGAAAAAAGAAACTCAAGAAGAAGATTGAGAATTTGAAGAACCACAAAGACCTGTAGATCCACCTCTAGAGAAGTATTCTCATAAGAGGAAACCTGCTTGGGTATGTGAAATTATCCAAGGTGTAGAAAGATATGGGGCTCTAGAAGAGAATAACAGAGAAAGAAAGAGGACCAGATCCTGCTCCGGGTATATAGATTTACTATGTGATTTCATTGATAAAGAACCTTCTAGTTATGAAAAAGTAGCAAAATGGAAAGAATGGAAGGATGCTATGACTGAAGAATATCAATCGATCATGAAAAATGATGTTTGGGATGTTGTCCCAAGACCCAAATGGAAGTTAGTTGTGACTTCCAAATGGATCTACAAGATCAAGCATGCTGTAGACGGTAGCATTGAAAAATATAAAGCAATATTTGTGGCTAAGGGTTTCTCTAAGAAAGAAGGAATATATTATGAAGAAAATTTTGCACTTGTAGCCAGATACACTTCCATTAGATCAGTACTTGCTCTGGATGCAGTGATGAAATGGAAGATACACCAGATGGATGTCAAGACTGCTTTCTTGAATTGTGTAGTGGAAGAGGAAGTATATGTAGAACAACCACTTGGTTTTGAGACACATGACAAGGAGTCTCATGTGTGCAGATTGAAGAAAGCCCTCTATGGTTTGAAACAGGCACCTAGGACATGGTATGATAGAATTGATAGTTTTCTATCCAGTTTAGGCTTTACCAATAGTAAAGCAGATTCTAACCTTTACTACAAGGTTGAAGATGGAAACCTAGTGATACTTCTACTGTATGTAGATGATCTGTTTGTGACAGGTATGGATGGGTTGATTGCTGATACGAAGAGAAAGCTTGCCGCTGAGTTAGAAATGAAGGACTTGGGTATGATGCATTATTTTCTAGGTATGGAGGTGTGGCAGAGTGCAGATGGAATCTTTCTTGGAAAAGGAAAGTATGCAGTAGATATCCTAAAGAGGTTTGGGATGATGGACTGTAAGGCTATGGCTACACCTATGGCATTGAACCAGAAGCTATTGAGTGATGCTTCATCAGAGTGGGTTGATGCTACGATGTATCAACACATGATTGGGTGCTTGATGTACTTGATGAACACAAGACCAGACATTTGCTTTGCTATGAACACCTTGAGCCAGCTCTTGATAGATCCGAGAAATGTTCACTTGATTGCTGCAAAGCATATTCTAAGGTACCTGATGGGTACAGTTGATTATGGGTTCAAGTATGATGCAAATCAGAAGATTAACCTAGAAGGTTATGTTGATTCAGATTGGGTAGGCAATGCCATCGATAGGAAGATAACTTCAGGGTGTTGCTTCAGTATGGGATCAAGTGTGATCTCTTGGTTTAGCATTAAGCAATCCTGTGTGGCACTGAGTACAACTGAAGCAGAGTATGTTGTAGATTGTTTGGCTAGTTGTGAGGTAGTATGGCTGAGGAAGCTACTGTATGATTTATTTGATCTCCAGTTGGATGCTACTTGTATACATTGTGACAACTAGAGTTGTGTGAAGTTGTCGGAGAATCCTGTGTTCCATGACAAGTCAAAGCATATCGAGATCAAGTATCAATATATCAAGCATATGGTGTAGAGAGGAGCAGTGAAGCTCCAGTATGTTGCGATGAACGATCATATAGCTGATGTGTTGATGAAGCCATTGGCAAGAGTGAAGTTTGAGTACTTCAGGGAGAAGCTTGGTGTTCTCTAGATTGAGGTTCCTTCCAAGGGGAAGTGACGAGTTTGGAAGCCATTCTAATGAGTAGGTCAGATGTAAGGGCCGAGCCATTCTATCATGGTGAGAGGATTTGGTTCTTTCCATGTCATATATGAGTGTTGAATCCAATTCTGAGAATGGAGTTACCTGGAACACTCAATCCGGGACTGAGAGAGTAATTCTGACGAGCAGGTCAGATGTAAGGGATGAGCCATTTTGTCATGGTCAAAGGATTATGTTCCTCCCATGTCAGATATGAGTGCTAGTCATTCTGACTAGTAGGTCATATGTAAGGGAAATTACCACTCTCCGGGAAAGTGGAGGCACCTGGTTCCTTACTAGGTAGCTCAGTATGAGATTGGGGGCCATTCTAATGAGGGTGTAGGATTTGGTTCCTACCGGGTCAGATGTGAGTTCAGGCCATTCTGATGAGGGTGTAGGACTTGGTTCCTACCAAATCAGATATAAGGGCAACTTCCATTGTTCGGGAGAATGGATGCACCTGGTCTGTTACCAGGTAGCTCAGTCTGGGACTGGGGGCCATTCTGACGAGGGTGTAGGATTTGGTTCCTACCAAGTCAGATGTGAGTGCATGCCTTTCTGATGAGTAGGTCAAATGTAAGTGCTGATCCATTTTCATAGATGATAGTGATCTCCTATCATGCTGGTGAATGTGAGTGGTGGGCCTTTCTGATGTGATTATAGGCTCCTACATGATCAGATGTGAGTGATGGGAGTGCCTTTTTGACGAGTAGGTCAGATGTAAGTGCTGGGTGGGCCATTCTGATGAGTAGGTCAGATATAAGTGCTGAAGAATACCTACATGGTGGCTAGGCCTAAAACCAACATGAAAGAAGGCTGGCTCTGTAGAAATTCCTGTGATGAGAAGAATCATGAGATAGCACATATGATGATGACCAGAGAAGATCCAGATTGAGCTATGATCTAGAGCCAGTTATGATGTCTCTGAGATGATCCATATTGAGTGATGATCCAGATCCAGTAGTGATGATCTAGATCGAGTGATGATCTAGATCCAGTGATGATCCATATTGAGTGATGATCCAGATCCAGTGATGATATCCAGTGATGATGATCCAGATTGAGTGATGATACAGATCCAGAAATGAAGATGACATGAAGATGAATATGACTTGGAGATGCAGATGACAAGAATATCTAGAGAAGAAGACTAGTGATGAAAATTGTGTCAAGAGAATACCTTCCTAGTTAAGAGGGAGTGTTGATGTAATTGTAACTTCAAAATGTATTCACTTGTAATTTCTTATCTATTATAACCTGATGTTTATTCCAGGATGTTATTATGCCATGTCATACCCTGATGTTTCGATCAGGAAGATATATAATGTAAACAAGTCATGTCAAGTCACTATGGGTAACCCTCCTATTGACTAAGGGTTAAATTCCCCATAGTTTTGGGGCACTAGGGTTATTAGACTCACCTAGTTAAGTTGGCCCTAGTAGGGTTTTAGTCACATCGAGAATTAGTATAAATAGAGAGGTGACTTCTCTATTTATCATACATCACATACACACTCAAGTGTAGCGCATAGTTGAGGAAGGAGAAGACACTAGGGCTAGATAAGAAGAAGGTTACTATTGTCGGGAGATCACTTACTATTTTGGGATTTTTTTATTTTGGTGCCGATTCTATCTCTAAGGAAGTTGCAGGGTTTTCTCTAGTTATGGTTTCCCCAAGGAAAAACACTGTGTTCATTGTCTCTTGTGTTTGATTGATGTGCTTGTTATTCTCTTAGTTGAAGATGCTAATAATGCTAGCTTAATGTTGAAAAAATAACATGAAGGGTCATCACCAATTGACCTTTCTTGACTTCATTATACATAGTTTGTTTTATAGTCCACACTTCTTCACACAAGAACCAGTATTTATTGGGATCTTCAGTCCCGTTTCCATGGAATAGGGGTAACTTCACATCATCTCCTGCCATCATGGGCCTTCTTCCTACACTCACTGATCTACTACTACTAGAGTGTTGTTGACATGTGGGACACGGTGGTGTCAAACTCATGTTCGTTCCTGAGTGTGGTGCAGTGAACGGAGGTGTGGGTATGTTGTTGCTCTAGGTCGGTATTTAATATGGCTCGGGCATATCCTGTTTGTATCCTTCATCGCTATAGGGTCACTTTTTTCTATGTGTTATTCCTTCCTGACCTCGCGTCTCAGTTGCAGCTGGACTCTCTTGTGTCCTATGCATATTTTCTTGCTGAAACCTTGCTCCTCCTCTCATAATACCACTTCCTTCCTTGAATTCCATCATATTCCCATCATAACTTCCATCCATATACCAACCAACCCTCGTATCATTCCATCAAAACCTCGTATCCACAATACCTGCAGCCTCCACACACCATATTTCTACTCAACAAAGATCATATTCAATATTCCTTTTTCATAGATGAGCATCTTAATAGACAATTGTAAAGACAACATGAAACTACCTCTTGGTCCATTGAATAATTCCCTTTCTTCTTCACTATAATATTTGACTGTGTCGACTGCAAACTTAGTGATATATCCTTTGAAGATACTATCTATCCAGACTTCAACATCCCTTGATTCTTTGCTGTCTACCTCTTGCAACTGCTGGATCAGCTCCGGAGTCCAGCTAGTCAATTCACCTCCTTGGAAGTGTGTCATCTAATATTTCAATCACTCCAACCACTCATACAAGATTATCAAAAATTAATAGAAACAATACTCATGTGGACCGTCATGCATATACTCTTCCAACCACTTATCTATCATCAGTATAGGATTCTGATTCTCCTTTTTAGCAAACTCCCACAGTTTTTGGTCAAACCAATATTGGATTTCTAGTTTTGTCGGATTCCACAACATGTCCTTCCCCCTCTTTTTACTAAGGTCTTGACAATGGAGCCATTTGTTGACACAAAACTAGTCAACAGGGTTCGCTCTCCGTCGACACCCAAACCACCACGACCTCCCTGAGCACCGGCCTAGACAAATTTTACCTCTTTCGACAACACCTACAGAGAAGATGAAGTCTCACCTGAGATATTCGAGGGAGAGATAACAGAACCAATTTTCTATAGTATGGAGGAGTACCATGTGTCTACTTAGTGACTTAGCACAACATTATTCCATAGATCTAATTATCCAGATTATGCATTCACAGAATCATGTCATCATTCAATAGATCGTAATAACTTAACTAAATCACAACAAAAAATTGATGTGAAACCAGATCTAGCAGTATATCATCATTGAAAGCAGAAAAGCATCGCATCATTCATTGATCCATATCATAGATACATATTGAATTCACATTTGGATCGTAAAAGACAGGAAAATAGGAAAATAGAAAAAGACTCAATGATTCCACTCAATCTCCGTCATGTCATATTATCCTTCACAACAAAAAAAAATTTCTTCAAAACAATTCTTTAGTTACCATACACAGATCTACATCCACATCCTAGAAGATTAAGTTTGAAGTAGTATTCTCAGATGTCGAAGAAGACTTAACACTTGCAATTCTACATCTACTTATAGGTTTGCACCTTTACATTGGTGGTCCACTTGACCAACTTCCTAACTACTTATTTAACCGAAACTACAAAATAAGGACAAAAATCCACATAATGTGGTCCAAAACTACAAAAGATGACCAAAATACATAAAATATAATAATTTCGACTTGCATGTTGTTTTTCATCTTGCATGACATCTTTGACCCAGTGTGCAGCATCAGTCAAGGATCTGCGACCTTGCTATCAATCGTATGGAGATGGTATTCGGAGATTTGGGAGAATCCATTCAATTAAGAGCATGTTCACTTAGAGAAAGGCCTCTGTTGCAGCTGTTAATTTTTCATTGTTATGACTATTTGAAGGGTCTACCCTTTCAGTGGTAGACCCATATGTTGTAGCCTATAAATACTTGATATCAGTTTCAACAGAGAGACATAGAGATAAAACTATTATATCATACATTTTCTAATTGATAAATTTTTTTTTTTAATTTTTTACTCATCGCCTGTGCATTGTTTGGAGGGGGTCCACCTTCATCCAGTGTTGGTATATTTCTTTTGAATATATTCATTTACATAGATTACTGTAAGAATTCCTTTTTATGTGTTATGTGGTTACTTATGATTCTTTGATGTTATTGAGGGTTTCCAGAAACAAGAATAGGACAAGAAGGGTTTGAACAAATTGGAGGTTAAATGTTGTAGGTTTCATGTAACTTGTTTCTTTACACTTGGTTTGCATTAATATAATTTTACATTGAAATTTAGACCACTTTTCCTCATAAAACTTGTTAAGTTTATTTTGGAACCTTAGATCTACGAATAGGATAGAGAAAATATCTTAGGGTGCTTTCTTAGTAACCAAGGCATGATGTAGAAATGGTTTGCACATGGTAGAAGATTCTAGACAGAAAATAAATTTAATATTTTTGAATTACAACATTTGAGGATTTTCTTTTGTGCTCAAATTGAGTTTAATTGATAATTTATATAGATTGAAAGGATTTCTATTTGTATGAAGTCAACGTTACAAATTTCATTTGAGTAATGTTCCTTGATCAGAATATTTCCATTTGACTTAAATTAGACAGTAAGAATATTACCAAAAGAATGTGTGATGATAGAAATATTTAGTACTGGTTTGTGTGGCTTGATTTTATCCCCATTTTGAGAGCTGGAGGGTGATTGCATGCAATTAGTTCATTTATCCTTTATATAGATTTCGACAATTGTTCTACTAGACTTAAAGGAGTTTTGATAATTTCATTCTATGTAGATTGAAAAATAGAAGGTAGTTAGATTTATCTCTTCATTGATAAGGTAGCTTACTTTGATATGTTAGTTCATTGTAGAGTTATGATTATCTTAGTTCAATAGCAGTCTTGTTTTATAGGGTTATAAAAAAGAGTAATCTTATTAGAGAATAATTGAATTTGGTTTTGAAATATTCTCTTTGATATTTGATGTCACATAGTATAGGATTGAATTCTTTTCTGTAAAGTATAATATATATATATACTTTATTTCTTTTGTACTTATTGATTAGGTGATAATATAGCATAGTATAGATTGCGAGTTTGTTGGAAGCGATACAAAATTTAAGTTATCATTTTTTTGAAATGATCATAAGATCTTAAGTTAGGTCATATTACCTAGCACAACAAATGTAGCAACTCAATGTTTACTAACCTTGGTCAACAATTCAATTAACGGAACATTTATTGGTGATATATTTTACCTGACATTTTTGGCGTCATTGATGGTGAGTTGTTCGAACAAAAGATAGTATTTGAATGTGTTTTTTGCTAATTCGATAGTTGTTTTTTGTTTATTGTGATTAGTTTCCGTAGGAGGAGGAGAAGGGATGATAAGATGGGAGGTAAGAACTAGTGCATCTATTATAACGGGTTCTTTCAAATCCATTTGGAGTGTAAGTATTTCTGGTTTGATTTGTTATATAGAGTAGTTATTACTTAGAATTTTCTCATTCATAATAGAAGTTTTTGATGAGACCTAGGGATATTATAGGTAGATACACCAAAATTAATTATCATAATTCCCCTACTTTTGGAGATAGGACTCCATCATCATCAAGAAATAATGGAGAGAGATACATGAGTAGTCAAAGAGAAGAAAGTAATACACATGAAATTGTAGGGAAACAATTGGAAGAAATAGTCAAATCAAATTTCATAGGAGAAAAAACCAAATCACATCAGAAATATCTGTTAGCAGCATTTGAGGCATCTGAAAGTACTAAATTTTCACCTATAAGAGAGGATCCTATCCTAGAAAACATAATGGATTTAGATAAAATTAATGCACTATTTGGGAACATATCAGAACCTGCATTTTATCAGATAGATTCCACCCTAATCTCACCAAAACCAAGTAAGGGAAATATATTTTTCCAACCTAGGACTAGAGTAGAATGGTGGGATCTTACGTCATCCTCAAGGGAAGGAATATAAGGAAAGAAAGTAATCTATAATTTGTTTGATAACCCACACAACAGAATTTGAGGCCACAATCCGACGGCTTCCATGTCTGAAATTCGACAATTACCTGTCGGTTATTCGACAACCTAATTTTTTTTCGTCAGTGGAAGAACGTCGAATAGTTGATGACATGCCAATACCCGTCAATTTTTCAACAAAATAAGTCGAAAGTTTTCACCACTAAGTCGTCGAGTGTCCGACTTTAGGTCGTCAAAAATTCGACTTCTCCTCGTCGAATATCCGACTTATGTCCGACGTCAGCTTGTTGAAAATACAACTTATCATCGTCGAAAATCCGACTATTCCTTGTCCAATGTTAGACAGTTCTTCAGTAAAAATTCGTGAATGTGCCATCCAATTAGAGGAATGGGTTGTGAATTTTTTTATGCTATCTCGTCGGTTGTTCGACGGGATCTCTTGTCGGAGGTATGGCTGCCTCGTCGGACGAGGCCACTGGTCATTAGAAAAATCGATGGGAAGTGGTCAAATTTGCAACGAGTACTCATTGATTGTCCGATGGTTGCTCTCGTTGGAAATGGCCACATGGAATTGGAAATTTGACAGGAAATTTTATAGTTTAAAAAAAAATCAGAGGTTGCACCTCTATCAACAGATGTGGCTCATGGGAACAATCCTCCTCAACCAATTTTTCCAATTTGTTTTCATCATGTGCATTGGCATTATTATCCTCATAGAACAAATCTAATGGTGGATAAAAGGCTATAGTTTTGTCAAATTCATGGCACACATCCACAACATGAGTAGATGACTTGACAAAATTTTCAGTTAAAAAATCACCGACATGACATTTGGACCACCAACCACTTCAAACTAGAATCCCACTTCCTCCTTCCCAATTGATGCATGAGGTTCCAACAACTTTGGATTCTCTAACAATGATGTTAGATTATTTTTATATCCATGTAAGGATTGAATTATTGTTTCCATGAGTTCTTGATTAGACTTCATCTTTTCCAATGAACAACTCTTGAGACTGGAATTATTAAGTGTTGGTATGTCAACAAGTAGTATGAAAGTACTTATGTTGATCACTCAACAAGTAGTCTGAAAGTAATTATCATCGACAACCCATCGGTCTAGAAAAATTCACAGCTTTGATAGCACTATAAGATCCCAAACAAAATTTGAGTGAACTCTTAGCCCACTATGGGTTTAGATCTAAGTAAACCTTTAAACCACTGCTTTTTCTTTAGTGTGGGATATTTTCTAAACACTTTGATTGATTCTATATAACACTTATTTCATGAGTTCCATAGCATTTCAAAATTTAGTTTACGAGTTGAATCTCAGGTTCATATATGATTTACATGTGCCAAGTATATGGTAGACTCAAACTTACAACTTTTACTTATAAATCCAAACCAAAAAATATAATATCTATATATATCATAATATCAATGAGTTCAATTTACTAACAAAAAAAATAATATTTTAAATATATAATATACATCATTCAAGTTTGGCGTAAAGATGACCACAAATACAGAGTTAATGATGTTGTAGCTAACCTCCCTTTTGAACACAAGTAAATATTTTCAGAGGTTTCCTAAGTTCTTCTCCCCTTCAACCAAACCATTCTACTTTTCATATCTAGGTTCATTAAAATAAGGCTTAGCATTTAGTACTAGTCCTTGAATGGAAACAAGGAGTTGTAGAACGTTTGATGATGTTGGGTTCCAGACTTCATTTCCTTTGCCTATCCAGGTGTTTAAAAGACTGAGGCAGAATTTCCCACTCTCATGCAGATTTGGATTCAACCTTAGTCCACCAGAATGGTAGTATACCAACTGCAAATTAATTAAACACCAATATAAACCCATCAGATATTTCCATATTGAATATCAAAACAAAACTTAGATAATAATTTTAGTTTCAAATCATACAGTTGTAATAATGTGCTTACAGATGGTTCGTCAGGATACTAGAATGGAAAATAAATATCAAAGAAGAAAATCTCATTCTGATATGGAGTCCCAGCTGCTCCAATAACCACAAACATCCATAAAAGGGATAAGAAAATAATGCCTTTCCATAAATGTACCTGGCCTGTTTCATTCTGACAGTAGTGATCAACTACGTCCTTTACACTGTTAAAATGTTTGAACTGACATGACACATGACTACTAGAACTAGGTAAGCTATGCACCATATCTTCTTTTGTATTTTTGATATCAATTTTAATATCTATCAACTCAGCTAAATCAGAATCGACTATTTTCGAGCTTGCTTCTTCAGCTAAATCGGAATCTACTGTTTCCCAACTTGCTTCTTCAACACTACTCTGGATGGATGGATCTTTTTCATCTTCACCAACAATCAAGATCTCTTGAAGTCCAACCTACGTAACAACAAATAAAAATGTAACCTTTAGGTAATCATATTGCCAAAGCAAATTAATACTATTCATTCAAAGTTAGTAGACCAAGCAGGAAAAATATCGAAGTATGAAGCTTTCTCGGGCCAAGCAGTGGAGTCAAAAGAGTAACAAACACACATATATCCCCTCAATTTTCCTTTCTTCTCAGATTTCATAGAAAATGTTTGTTCATTCGTGAATTCTACACATTGCAGAAAGTGATTATCTTGGGTTCCATTTAGTGTATTTTCATTTTTTTGCAAGAGATTGTATTCATATACTTGTTTAGCAGCACAAAGTGACTAGTTTCAAGAAAAATACACATCATTGGAAGAGTGGGATGTTACTTTCAGCATTGATACTAATCCATATAACCCAAGATGATAGATAAAGCATTGTGACAATCATTAAACTCAGCCTTAAACCTCCCCTTGTCTGCTTCCCTGGTGCATCACTCAAAGGAAATCCAAATTTAAGAATTTTAGCTAATAATATATATACAAGCATTGAATTCCAAAGATGAGTACTTCTAATGACTTGAAGACCATAATATAGTAGTTAAAAACAACTTTGCTTTTAAATATGTGAGATTACAAAAGCAACATTAGAATTGGCTTAAATACATGAGATTACAAAAGCAATCAATTTTCATGGGTGAAAATTCCCTCAAAGAACGAACCATTAATTATAAAATTACAAGTATTTTCTCTAGGAAAAGCTACCATGAAACCATGTTTTTCTTTTAGAATCACCTAGGACTTGTACCAGGACAAAAGTGTTTCTTCATATTTAGTAGAAAAATTAACATCGGCAGGAGTGGCCCAACTTACAACCATCTTCACCACTAAACAGTAATACCATTGAAAGTAAATTACTTTCTTTAGGTAAAGCTACCATGACATAGTGTATTTTTTTGGTTGGAATCACCCGAGACTTGTACCGGGATGAAAGGGTTTATTCTATTTAATAGAAAATGAGTATTAGCAGAAAGACCATTGGTGAGTGGCCCAACATTCCTCCATCTTCACCACTGAACAATGATAACATTGGAAGTAAATTAATTTTTGTATGGATATGATTGTCAATTACACAGCCCAGATTGGAAAAAAGTATCAATTAAAAATAGGATGCAAATAAGAGAATCAAATATGAATGCATCTATAACATCAACACTAAATAGTGATCTCATTAGTAGTAAATTACTTTTCTGTATGGATATTATTGTTAATTACTTGGCCCAAATTGGAATAAAGTACTAATATATGGAAAAACGCATCAAGGAAAAATAGGAAGCAAATAAGAGAATCAATTGCCTTCTAAATGTAGCTATATGTTATAGTAAGTTTAGTCTAATTTAAGTGTCTTAGATACTGAAAGCTCTCTCAGCCTTCTATATTGTTGGAGACTCATGTTCTATTATAAATCTCCTAAGCTGAAAGCTGCCTATCTGTCTTAGATTATCCATAATTCCTATTGTTGGTGTTATTACTGCTAGTTGATTTTTATGCTTCAATCACCAGCTAATTTATGAAAGAGTTATATTTGACGAGAATATTTTAAATTTGAGTATCATTTTGGGGAAGTATGAATCTCCTTATTAATTCAGAAGAACTCTCTAATAAGTTATATCAGATGTTGATTTGATTCCACTGATATTTGCATTCTAGTAGCATGACAACCAAGTGATATAATTTAGACCCTATTATTGATTCCAATATGTCATGAATGTAAACAACCAAATATTAGTATTTTTTTCTTGAAAGTGATGCTTTGAAAAGGTATAGGACACTCAAGCACATACCTTCAGAAGTATTGGAACCCTAGTGAGATATTTGAGAAGCCACTGCCCTCATGATTAAACCATAACCTCATTGGAAAATCATGTAATTGAATACAAGTAGCAAATGACTCTTATACATAACCAAAATAAAGTCTGCAAGAACTCTACGCAGAAGGACAAATCGACTGGAAATGAAAATGTGGTGCTAAAAAATGTAGACTTACAAAGGAATGCTTAGAATCCATCAATTGGATGCATTCATGTTAGATGTTTATTTGTTAGTGTGATGCATGTTACCAGAAATATAACAAAGAGGTTCGTTCTTCTTTCTGTTTCAATTCCCAATCTTTTTTTTGTTCCCGCCTTGACACTACATTAGTACATTACTAATTGATTTTATATGCATAACATATGTAGATGAGGGTTCATGTTCCTTATGTCATGACACCCTCTAGACTAGTTTCTCACTCTGTTTAGTTTCCATTTCCCATTTCTATATGGAGAAGTAGTTCAAGATATCATTTTTTCTTTATCCCAACTTGGAGTTTTAAGTGGTATAGCCTTCTTGATAATTAACAAGGTGGGCCTAAACTATTTCAAGTATTTTCCCATAATCAATAGTATGGATTTGTAAGAAATCATAATCTACATTTATATTCAAATCCTTGAAGGATTTTAATGCCTAGAAAACATTTGATAATAGAAACTTTGGTAACTAAAAATTTCCAAAGCAAACAATGCTCAATGATGTAAGATTTACCTCTCGAACAACACAAATATATTTCAATTTGCTTTGCTATCTGGGGCATGGTAGTTTTCAACATGAATTCCAAAAAATATGTGCAAGAATAAATCACATCAACAATATCATCCATTCTATATTTTCTGGTTGTCTCTATTTCTCATATATGTCACCAGTGCCCTTTTTTGAGCTAGAATCTAATAGTTTGTCCCATTTTATTCTACGAAGTTGAACCTCCAACAATCTATCAGTTGTGTTACAATAATATTTCAGTCCAAGTTAACCTAAATCCATATCTATGAAGACAAATAGTATCAAACATTTCCATATCTAATAATATATATGCATGTGATGCAACAAGGTAAAACAAACCAATGAAAGAGAAATAATATCATTGTTGTGATTCATTTTCTATGGTAAGCATCATTACACTTTAGTCTACCTTTCTTCTTACTTTTGGATGAAATGATTTTAAATGGAAAATTAAAAATGATGGATTTTATAGTCAACTAATAAAACTAAGATACCATAAACTTAAAACTAAGATACCATACCACATGTTTTCGATACCAAAATTAAATAATTATTCCATAATCCAATGATGGTAAGAAGAATTATGGGGATACCATATACTACTACCATGGATTTTATTAATAGATGCAACAATATACTGTGACTCATAATAATAATGGCCCATCAAGTGCATTATAAGTGGCATAATGCCATGCTTCAAATACAAATAGTCTTATTCTTGTATGTGTGTTTTCTTAGCTTTCTGCAACTTTATTCTTACATCTTACATGTTTTTTCAGATTTCCATTAGCTTATATTAGGATTTGTTTTTCACTCCTACATTTTATTTCATTAATGGTATTATTTAAGCCCCATTGACCTACTTTTTTGTTCATTTTTTGGACATTAATAAAAATATCTTATTTAATCTTATCTTCCTTATAGTCTAGTTGATGAAAAAAAAATATATATACATTTTAATGCATACTATAACCAATTATTTTACTAGTTAGAAAATTAGTGGATGAGGAGTAACAATTCAAACTAAAAGTGCTCCAAGTCGAGTGGGATAGCCAAAAATATGGAAGAAAAAAGGAGGTATAGTTATAAAGCAAAAAACATTAAATTGTTGATGAAGAGTAGAAGCATCCAACGTGGGAAAAAAAGTAAAGGTATCCATATAAATAGTGAAATTGAATTTGAAAGTGAAATAAATACACATAATTCAAATAATATATCAAATATAATAAAATAGCTTGAAAATATACCTTGTAAAATGAGAGGGAAACAAAAGCTGTAGGAAATTTTGATAAAATCAAGTATAAATCTGGTGGTTGTGTCCCATAACCTTTTGCAGCACCAAGTAAAACCATCCATCATCCCCTATTTAACACATTACCCAAATTCTATCAAAGAATCTTGATTTCATTTCACTTCAAATGCATAACAACCAGACAACCTTTCAACATTAGCTTAAATTTTTCCATATTCTATCTTATGATAAACCTCAAATTTGAATGAGCTCCCTAGAGAGTTTAATTCATTGTTGATTGAAAAGGCCAAAGTGTAGATACCTTTCCTTCAAACTTTTATAAGTATACTTGGATTGGGACATTTAACTTATAAGGTGTAGTCATAGTCAATTGGGAACCATTTATATGTAACAAATAAGGAAGTTTATTAACAAAGGAACCATCAAACTCAGTTATGCATAATAATCTAAAGCCTATTTCCAAATTTCTTCCTACCTTTCTTTGTGCTAGTTAGTATTCGAGCTAAAGGTGAGCTACATGATCAGAATACACTAATTTTTCTACAAATAAAATTTAAAAGGGTGAACTAAATGTGTCACCCAATTTCACACCAAGTGAAATTGCTATTTCGAGTCATGAGCAACCACAAATAAAAGAATATTAGACAAATATTGTATTAGTATGTTGCTACAGTAAAGGGGGAATACTAATCCAATTCATTTCATTTATGCACAGGGTTATATGGGATTATTCCTTATCAACATTTCACTTCAAATTGTTTAGGTTACAACAGATGCACAGAGGAATTTTCCCCTTGATTTCCTCATCCCAATAGATTATCAACTAGGCTTAGGGGAATCTCCTATGAATCCAACCATTCCCAAACAATTGTGAGATCTACTCTTTATTTAGAGTTTATCTACTCTCTTTTTTATTAGCCGAAAATTCACCAAACTTCACACTGGCTTTGAAAAAAAGGCCAATATAAGCTTGAAATTTGAATTTTTTGGGTCAATATTTCTGTTGTAGTAACCGGCAATATTAAATTCTCAAGGTAAAAGCTGATATTCTTCTTTATATTTCCTTTTACTTGAAATTTGAAGATGACCATTCATAAATCCAGGATGTTTAAGAGTGGATTCAACCTCATCTAACTTCATATGATGAAAATAGAATTTGATATCTCATTAAGAATTCAACAGAATTAACAGTTTTTGGGGTTTCAACATTCTAGGATTGTTGGGTTTGTAATATTTTAAGACTAAATTCTATCATGTATGAGGGTATAGGATTGGAATTTATTAAAAAGAACCAATCCCTCTATGTACCCCTTTGTTGTTGATTTTTGTTGTAGGAGTAACTCATCATGACATTAATACAAATCTACCTTTCATTCAAGTCAAAACCAGTGATTACTGATTAGGAATGTTAAAAATTATACCGAGTTTTACAACTTAGATTAGCCAGTTTCATCAAAATTGGAGGGTTTTCCATTGCAAAAAAACATGGTGGATGGACTTAGACCCAAAAATATTACTAAGTACTAGTACTAATATATCCTTGAAGGATCAATGAAGAGGCCAATGGATGAGGTAGAGGTTGCTATCAATGATGAGGATCCCAATATAGGTTATGATTTTGATGATATGTAATTATTTGTTGTTGCAGAATGTTTTTTGGATTATGGCTGCCATTTAGAGGCTTTGAAGTACTGCAAGCACTAGCATTGCAAGAACTAATCTTAAGAAGGGGAAAGTGACAAAAATATGGTAAATAATCTCATTGTCATCCTCGCATAATGAACACCTACTTGGCCTATGATCTCAGTTTATTTTTTACCCATTATCCAATGTTAGAATCCAACTATATGAATTCAGTAAAAGGAGTAATTCTAAATTCATATAGTTGAATTATAAGGATGAATAAAGAAGAATTATTCTATTTGAATATAATGAATCCAACTATATGATTTGAGTAAAAGGATTCTATATGTTAGTTAAATCAACTGAATATACAAAATTGTGTCAATGCAAGTCCTATAAGATTGTCTTCTTGTCCACTTTCAAATTAAAAGTCACAAAATTGAAGCACATAATCCATCATCCAATTGAGTGGTTTTAACATTGTAGAATACTACTAACATCAAGACATTTTTTACTGAAATCATATAGTTGGATTCATTATATTAAAATACAAGAAAAACTTGTTACATACCCAATCATTCTAATTTTCATCATTAGTAGTTAAGATCCCTATAACGACAATGTCCTTAACCACGGTCTTAATGTCAACATGCCTAGTGCCCACAACACTATGAACATACCCACAGAAAGAGAAATAGTTGCACGTAGATGGAAAAGATGCTAGCAGTTGTGGTATATGATGAGGAGTCTATAGATAAAAGGATGTTTTGTGGAAAGTAAAAAGGTGTAGGTTGAAGAGATCATGTTGTCGTTTTTCAAATTCCTTATGGTAACATATACACAATCAGATAGGTAAGCCTACTCCAACAACCAAGTAAGCTTATGTTTTGCAGGAAGCATGTGATCTCAAAATTGCTACAGTCAAAGCCTTTATCCAATAAATGAGGTGGAGTTTAGGGACCAACATGGTGATTAACAATGTGAAGACAAGTTTGAAAAAATTCTTCCCCAACTAGTGATGAAGTTCGGACTGATAAATCTGGTGCATTCAAGGTATGACTGAAGTAATAATGGAAGAATTTTTGGTATGGATTTACACTATATATGTTTGAGGAAGATCATTGAATAAATGCCCACAGCATGTAAGGAATATATGTCCACAACAATATTTATAATGCCCAGGTTATGCATACATACTCATATAAAGATATTTAAAAATACTACTCTTCACATGATTAATGCTGACAGAATTAGGGACAACACTTGTAACAAAGTATTTGTATGTTTTGGAGAGACCTATTCAAGTCTTCGATAAGAATTTGTAGTTGAATTGGATCTATAGTAGACATCATTCAAAAGAAACCAAGCCTGGTACAGTCAAAGTATTCATAAACATACCTCCAAACAAATCTCAGTAGTATGATAGGGGGGGTACATGTTTCAACAAATCAAGAAGTCTACATGTCAGGGGGAGCATACATTTCAGTATGATTTCACAAGAAGGGAAAATGACCCATTATTTGGTCATTTGTGGTCATCCTTGACATGAACTAAGAATTCCTCTATCCTTTGAAAAGATACAGGATCTAGAGAGATTAAATTTTTCTCAATCTACATAACCTGACTTTCAGTTTTGTTATCAAACATGTTTTTTACTATTTTCCTTACTTTATGAGGACAATTGATCCTAGTTTTACGAAAGGTGAATCTCCCTTGAATTATTACAGGTGATATTGACTTCTATAGGCTTATCCTTCTTCCCATCAAGGAAAAACTTATGCTAAGCATCCTTCAGATTTGGGATCATGGTCTTCATAAATTTCCAAAGAACCTTACTTTTTACCAATGCTCTTGGGTATAATATTGGAAAATGTGATGATAATACATAAGGCCCATTAAGGTTTTTAAAAATGCACTTTTTCTAACAATTGGAGCTCCTAAGGATGAACCCAACTTGGATCAAAACACATCGAGAATCTTAACTATATAACACAAATACTTTGGGTTGTGAAAATTTGAGATTGCATAGTTTTCATTATATTTAACCAAATACATTGGACATCCATCCATATGTAATTATATATATGGGTGCCGAGCAGTAATGATAATGGGTATATCTAGGTTATCCAATTTACCGTACATAGCATCAGTTGACTCGCTTCACCAATTGGCAGTAGCATACATTTGGATATAATATTTTATTCATCAGAAGAAAATATTTTAGGCATCTAGTTGTCTTTGTAAACCCTCTAGAGTGGAGGTGTATCCAACTCTTATACCTAAATACTGTCACCAACATGTGATGACATCCTTAACCCCTATGTTTTCCCTAAATCCCAAAACTTGGAGTGGAAACTTGCTATGGATATCAATTCTACTTGAAGAAACCTAGCACCATGCTTAGCTTTTGGCTGATGAGTGGTACCCTGCTCAGCACCGCATGTATCCTATTATAGAGAATCGATGCCACCGTGGAAGTGGTTTTTCTTTGAAGCGGTTCCCACCTAAATTGCTTTGTCAAAAGGGAACAAAATCTATACCCTTGGTAAAATGGGAAAAAGAGAAGTTTCTTGAGGCTTCTAGAACTTGAGCCTCGTGGCCTCCCTTATCCCTATCAATATGGGTCAGTTGGAGTCGAGATACCTCTTCGTAGGATCTTAGAGCCACCTAACCCACAATTCTCTCAACTATCCCTATCCATTTTAGCCCTATAAATACAATCTCATATCCATAGTTTAGGGGGAGAACCGAATGGTATTGTTATGTTGTTGAATTAACTACCTAGTCCAATCCATTGGAGAGCACAAGAGAGCAAGTTGGAGCTTTTGGGGATGAGGTGTTTGTCTTGTGGAGGAGTTTTTCAACACTAAGGAAATGGTTGTAATCTTCTTCATTCATTCTCAATGCAAAGCTGGTTTTTGTCCCACATATCTATTGTTTTGATTTCACATGTATATGTTACTAGAATCCTTAGTCACTAGTATGGATGTGTAGATGATTTTATATTAGCTTTGATGTTCTTGTTTGTTTGACATGTTTGCAGGTAAACAGGTTGGTGATCAAAGAAGTGTTCCACGTGTTTACAACATTTAGGGAATGTCTTCTTCCTTTGTCATTCACCCATTTGTTCTGGATATGAACCATTCCGACCAGAAGAACAACTTCTTCCCACATAAGGTGCAATATTGCTAATTACAAATCTGGTGACTCTGTTGGGAGCAAAGAAAATTTTAGTTGATCTGATCTTCCTCAATCCTTGAACACTTGTTCAAATCCAGGCTCTAGTTTCTAACTCTCTTTAGTCTGATGTGCCATCTGACTTAGTGAATTTTGGTTTGAAACTTTTAGATCTGTTCAGATCTAAACTATTTTAACCTTATATGCTCTTTTTTACCATCAATTCATCAATCTTTACCTTGATTTGATCAAATTTTAACTTGAATTCTCATTCTCCTTGTGTTTTGGATACATTCAGGGAACCTCACATGTGTTGTTTCCAACAAGAAATGCCACCGCATGAACTCTGTTAGCAATAAGTGGTGCCACTGCCTGAACCTCGTTAGCCAGAAGCGGTGCTCATCCAGAACCGCTCTGTCCAAGACCCCTCCAACGTGGTTCTAGGTAGGCATTGTTCCAGAACTAGTTTTTTGTCATTTTTTGCAAAAAGTTGGATTTTGTTTGCTTTCAGTCCTGCATTGTGAGGCTTGTGTGTTTGAATTTGAATGCTCATGGTTGAAAATTTTGTGGTAAAATTTGGTTTGATTGAAAGAATTCAAAAGCTAGATTAGGCTTGTTGATTGTTTTTGTTCTTTCATACATGTTGGTTACGATTTTGAAAGGAATTTTTGAAAGCTTACGTTTCATATTAGATCTCTTTTTGTTTCATTTATAAAGACTGAAAGAAAAACCACTTTCTTATCATCTTTATTTCATTTTTTCCATAGAAGACTTCTTTTTGCTTTTAAAAAGATTTTTTTATTTATTGATATTAAGTCATTATCATTCCTGAGCATAGGGAAGTGGATCTATGATTAGCCTCACAAGATTTCAGGTTATCTTTGTTCTTTTGTCTCTCTTGCATTAGTACTATCTCATCAAAAGAAAAAATAGTGTAGTTTTAAGTTGGATCTATCTATGTTTAAAAGAAAAATTGAAAAAATAGAGTGCATATGGATGTAGAGTGCTTGTTATTTTTATTTTAGGAAAAGAGTGTTAGAATAATCAACCCATATTTAGCTACCTTAGACATTAATTAATCCATTTTTGTCTTATTTTCCTAGTTTCCATATTCCACCTTATGCAAGTTGTCATCTACACATCCATAGTGGTAAAACTTGCTAATTTTGAGTCATGGAGTGCTTGGGAAACCTCCTGGAATCAAATCTGCTTTATTCCTAACCTCCCTAGCACATGTCTGCTTTTTCTGCTTTATTGCCTGCTTTTTCAGTGTTTTAAGGCAATTGGGAAAGTTTGACTAGGTACAGTTAACTTGTTTTTTTTCCTCCACATCCTCCACTATTTTCTCCTATGAAAAGCATGTATGAGTTTTCCTTCCATTACCTTTTAGCTTTCCTAATTGATTTTTCCAATTTGTGAGCTCCTAGACAGTTTTGGAAACTGCTTTATGCACCTATGGGGGATTTGCTTAGATTTAGTAAGCCTGCTTTTGACTAGATTCAAATGGAATATTCATGCATTAGAATCCCTCATGTAATTATTTATTGTGGCAGCCTATGAATTCACAAGGTTGGCTATTGTACACTTATTCAATACAGATTAGTGTTCAACTCCATATTCAGTCTCTTTTGTGAGTAATTTTGCATGTGTAATTGGCAATTGATGTGAGTGTAATTGTTCTAACACTGGGTTCAATTTTCACATGGTATCAGAGCCTTTGTAGATTGATTTCTCTCCTTCCTATTTGTTTTGCAGGTTCGACATCATTGACTGGGAGCATTCTGCTGACTGACGGGACAATTTCTGAGCTATGGATCAATATCAGAAGATCATCTTGACTCCATTTAATTTCTTTGAATGGAAAGAAGAGATGGAGATACTGTTGAGAGTGAAAGGCCTCTACAAAGTGACTATGGAAACAGAAGCAGATCCCAATGTAGCTGCAGAGAAAATAAAATGGCACAACAGGAGGGATGAGGCCTATGGTCTCTTGTGTCTGAGTATATCCAGAGACCTCCTTTTCCATCTTAATGGATTGACATCACCGAATGAAGTATGGGAGAAGCTTACTGATATTTTTGGAAATACGGATGAGATGAGGGGACATCAAATTGAAAATGAACTGATCTCCCTGAGTCCCAATAGCTTTGAATCCCTGCAACTCTATTTTTCCAAGTTCAAAGCACTTGTTTTGCAGCTAAAACAATGTGGGATCGAAAAGAAGGATGCTCAGTTGGTATTGGCATTACTCTCAAAGATTTTCCCTGACTATTCAGTGTTTCTTTAGACCTTCTATGCCACAAAGTTGACAGCTCGATCCTGGAAGATGCCTAGCCTTGCAGATTTCATGGAATCTCTCACACAAGAACAAGATAAATTGGTGATGATGGGCAACATCAAACCATCCAAATACCAAGCTATGGTTGCTGGAGATTCAAGGGTCAATTAAAAAATCAAGAAGAAAGCTAAAAAGCCACCTGATCAAAAGAGAGACAAGAACAAGTCTCTGGAGGAGCCTCAAGGTTCCAAGAAGAACTAACAGAAGAAGAAAAACAAACGAGAAATGAGCAAGTCCGCATACTGCAGTAAGGGAAATCATTCTGAGAGATCTTGCATGAAGAAGCAAATAGACATGCTGACCCGAATCCTGGAGAAGAACGACATCTCCCTTCCAGACAGCTCAAAGAAGAGGGAAGGAGGATCAAGTTCAGAAGACAGAGAAAGAGTTCATGCATTGGTTGCTGGCACATCAAGCTCACCTAGTTTCATCATTGATTCTAGAGATTCAAGACATATGGTTTCGAAAAAGGAGGCATTCACCTCACTTGAGATGTCGAAAGGTCCACCAATAGTACTGGGAGATGACTCTCTCACTGAAAGTTTGGGCAAAGGGAGGATTGATCTTGATCATGGTAAGTTCACAAATGTGTTGTATGTTCCAGGTCTTGCCTCTAACCTCTTATTAGTGTATTAGATGACCCACGCAGGGTCTCCAAAGAAGGTCATATTCTCCCCTGATGAATTTTAGATCACAAATATCTCAAGTGGTAAAGTCATTGTAAAAGGAGTTGCAAATCATACTTCGAAGGTATACATGTTCTCACACTTCCTACCCTACTCAAACCCCTCTGTTATTCTGATTCATGCTAATGAGGCAAGAAAGATTTGGCATGAAATATTTGGCCACCTAAATTACAAGTGTCTTTCTGATCTTAGTGAAAAATAAATGGTCATAGGGTTATCAAAGATTAAATTTTCCAAAGGAGTCTGTCAAGGTTGCATCCTAGGAAAACACCCAGAGCATAAATTTGAGAGAGCTAGTCATGAGAGAACCTATAGTGATGTTTCTGGCCCATTCCCTCATATGTCAATGATTCAGGCCAAATATGCATTGAATTTCATAGATGAATTTTCCAGGTATTGGTGGGTTTACTTCCTAAAACACAAGTCTGAAGTTTTTGGCCCTTTCAAAGTCTTTAAGGCTTTGGTTGAAAACCAGTCTCGGAGGAAACTCATGGTCCTCAGATCTGAAAATGGTGGTAAGTATGTCAAGTATGAGTTTATTCAATATTGTGCAGATGCAGGTATTCAGATACAACATTCTATCCCTTACACACCACAGCATAATGGTGTTGCTGAGAGGAAGAACATATCACTGAAAGAGATGGCAACATGCACGATGGAGGCTAATACTTTGCCACCAAAGTACTGGGCCGAAGCTATAAATTGTGCAGCCTATATCCAGAATAGGGTGCCTCATAAACATCTTGATGGTATGACTCCTTTCAAATCATGGAGTGAGCACAAGCCAGATGTGACCCATTTCAGGATTTTTGGCTCAAGGGCTTGGGCTAGAATTCCAACAGAAAAGAGAAAGGATTTGCAGCCCCAAAGCCAAGAGTGTCTAATTGTTGGGTACTCTGAAGATTCAAAAGGGTACAATCTGATCAATTTGAGCACAAACAAAGGCTTAATTGAAATGTGTGTTGAGTTTCAAGAAGAACCCCTAGCAGTAGTGGAAGTTGGAGAATCCTCTTCACCACCAGAACCTCTGAATGTAAGTGAAGAGATAGTTGAACATGATGATTGTGATATGTCTGATAATGATGATTTTATTGCAGATCCTAACAGCCCTAAAAGGCCAAAATGGGCAGCCAATACCATTCATGAAGTTGGAGAACTAGCTAGAAATCCTAATGACCCTAGGAGGACTATATCTCAATTTGAGAGTGCTCTATGCATGAAAGATCCTATGTTTGCTAAGAAATGCTATCTGATGGTTGAATCAGATCCTCAGACATATGAATATGCAGTAGAAGATTGAAGATGGAATGCATCCATGAAGGAAGAGTTCAGCTCACTCCAGAAGAGCAACACTTGGGAGCTTGTAGATCTTCCCTCGGGGAGGAAGCTAGTTCAGTGTAAGTGGGTGTACAAGACCAAATTTTCTGCTGATGGTTCACCTCTGAAGTACAATTCCAGATTGGTATCCAAGGGCTACTTACAGGTTCATGGAATATACTACAATGAGACCTTTGCACTAGTGGCAAAGATGGATTCCATCAGGCTAGCCTTAGCCATTGCAGCCTCAAAGCAATGGGAAGTACATCACATGGATGTGAAGTGTGCTTTCTTGAATGGATATCTAACTGAAGAGATATACATGCAGCAGCCTCAAGGATTTGATACTAACCCATCTCTTGTGTGCAGGCTAAAGAAGTCATTATATGGGCTTAAGCAAGCCCCCAGGGCTTGGTATGCCAAGATTGATAGCTTTCTGCTATCACTGAATTTTCTTCGATGCAAATGAGATCCAAATGTCTATTTGAAGCCGATTAATGGTTCATTAATGATCACTTTTTTATATTTTTATGACCTTCTCATTACAGGAAGCTCAAAGGATGAAATTGCTTCCTTGAAGGATGCAATGAACCATGCCTTCTCCATGACAGATTTGGGGCTATTGAGCCAATTCTTGGGGCTTGAGATTGCTCAAACCAAATCTAGAATCAGGGTGCACTAGTCCAGGTATTCCTTGGATTTTCTGAACAAATTAAAAATGAAGGATTGCAAGCCAAGAAAGACTCCTTTCCTTTCAGGAGTGAAGCTTGAAGAAGCTAATTCTTCACCTATGGCAAACAATACATTGTATAGGCAATTGATTGGATGTTTGTTGTATCTTACACATAATAGACCTAATATTTATTATGTAGTAAGTGTGGATTCTAGATACATGGATCAGCCTCATGAGATCCATTGGAAAGAAGCCAAAAGGATCCTTAACTTTGTTCAGGGAACAAGGACAGATGGGATCTTCTATAAAGCTAAATCTGATCTTGATTTGATTGGGTTTATTGACAGTGATTGGGCAGGTGATAGCACAGATCAAAATTCAACATTAGGATATGTGTTCATGCTTGTAGAAGGGCCAATTAGCTGGTCAAGCAAGAAACAGAGTGCCATTGCACTCTCATGTACAGAAGCAAAGTACATAGGAGTTGTAAATGCAGAAACTCAATGTTTATGGTTGCAGGGGTTACTTGGAGAGTGTGGCTTCAAATTAGAATACTCAACTACTATCTACTATGATAATCAGAGTACCATTCAAATCTGCAATGATCCATTTTAGAAGCAGAGAACCAAACACATTGAGATCCATATGCACTACATCAGAAAGCTTGTGCATGATGGCACCATTCACCTACTCTTCTGTTCATCTTCAGAACAAGTAGCTGATATCTTCACCAAAGAATTTTGTGAGAAGAAATTCAGCAATCTCAAATCACTGCTGGGGATTTTTTATCATGCTGTGAAGCATGAGTGATGACAATATTTCCAAATTTTGTTTTACAGTCCATGTTTAATGGAGGATTTTCCCACTGGGTTTTTGCCTCTTTCCTTGGTTAAATGGACATGCAGTATGTAAAGGGTGACTAAGCATTTTTGATAGGCCCTATAATTTTCTGATATATTACTCATAATTCAGGCTTAAGGGGGGGTGTTAGAATAATCAACCCATAGTTAGCTACCTTAGACATTAATTAATCCATTTTTTTCTTATTTGCCTAGTTTCCATATTCCACCTTATGCAAGTTGTCATCTACACATCCATAGTGGTAAAAATTGCTAATTTTGAGTCATGGAGTGCTTGGGAAACCTCCTAGAATCAAATCTACTTTATTCCTGGCCTCCCTAGCGCATGTCTTCTTTTTCTGCTTTATTGCCTGATTTTTCAGTGTTTTAAGGCAATTGGGAAAGTTTGACTAGGTGAAGTTAACTTGTTTTTTGTCCTCCACATCCTCCACTATTTTCTCCTATGAAAATCATGTATGAGTTGTCCTTCCATTATCTTTTAGCTTTCCTAATTGATTTTTCCAATTCGTGAGCTCCTAGATAGTTTTGGAAACTACTTTATGAACCTATGGGGGATTTGCTTAGATTTAGTAAGCCTGCTTTTGACTAGATTTGAATGGAATCTTCATGCATTCAAATCCATCATGTAATTATTTATTGTGTCATCCTATGACTTCATAGGGTTGTATATTGTACACTTATTCAATACATATTAGTGTTTATCTCCATATTCAGTCTGTTTTGTGAGTAATTTTGCATGTGTAATTGGCAATTGATGTGAGTGTAATTGTTCTAAAACTGGGTTCAATTTCCACAAAAAGACTCTTACCCACCTGACTGTTTTCAAAAAGAAAAATTATTTTGGAATGTGTTTCCTGTATTTGTATTTGATTTGTTCAAAGTAGTTGTTTGGGAATTTTTGGTTTTCAAAATGAAAAGAAAATACTCTCTTTGCCTCCCGTAAATAGACATACCACGAATGATAAATTGAAATATTTGCATCTACATATTTGCATGGTTTTACTTTTCTATCAAAATTCCATGCATTCACCTAACCATCCACTTTAAAATTAACGGTATTTATAGGCTTTAAATTTACATAGAAATTTGAGTTATAGGCTAGAGACGTGTTCAAGCGTCGTTAACCATAGGAGCTGTCGTTACTCATCCCATTTTACATCCTGGGACTCACGCAGTTCTTCCACATGCCGTCAGTACATTGAATGACCTTTCACATACCATTGAGGTATATAGAAAGGTACTTCATGTACTTGATTGTATATAGGAAGGACCCTTATGAACGGTTATGCATTAGACAACACTACTACCGATTTGAGCTCCCACGTACCTTGCATATATCGAGAGACCCCACTAGGATACCTTATCTATCTGAGAAAATCCATTTGACTGTCTTGATTGGAGCCATACACCAAAAAAAACATTCGGGGAGATTACTACGCATGTACCCTTGAGGTATATTGCGAGTGGAACCTTCTTGACAATCCTGGTGAGAGACCTGACTATCTAAACTCCTCTTGTCATTTAAGTTTGCTTGTTTGTCCTATAACTTGAGCATGGAAATTTTTAGTGTGTTTTCTAGTTTTTAGACCCTAGGTTAGATAGGAACTGTACAAACTGGCTAAATTAAGATAGTCCAGAAGAGTATGGGGCTTGCCACTTGATTTTATTCCTGTTTCAAGAGAAAATCCTATGGAAGCTATCGACCAAGGACCTGCTACCAACTCCCAAGTGGGAGAAAATATGGTTGCAGAAAGTGGATATCCATATCCTTCACAAGGTATTCCCTTAGTCCAACAACTTTCTAGGGGAAATATCTCACTCCATTTGCCCACGAAAGGTCATGTTGATGATACTACCCATCCAGATTATGGTCCCAATGCTCCGTTTTGGGATACCTCTATGGGACAGGCCATTTCTTTGTTTGGAACCCACCCAACCTCTTCTGAAGATATTTCACCAAATGAAGAAGAACGTAGAAAATACTAGGTAGCTATTCTCTGTGCAAGAGAACTAGACAAGAAAATAGATAGCATATTGGGTACACCACCACCTCATTCAGCAGTTTTTCCTCATAATCCGGACCTTTGGCTTGTGGGATATCGCTCAGTTACTAATTCTATGAAACCCATTGAACCTATTCTATATCGCAATGTGACTCCACATAATCTAGGTAAAACTACCAACCCCACCATCTCCCATATTATGTCTGTTCCAAATCCTCTTGGGTCTTCTGCACCTGGGGAACAACATTCAATTCTTGTTTCCTGTTTCATCAACAACCATCGGAACGACCTACTTTACCTATCACTAGAATTGTAGCTAGTCATAGATAGACCTCTAGTATACAGAAATATACAGTCTATGTCCCTCCTACCCATACGAATGTGGTTAACCCCCCATCCAGTTCAAGTCATCCCTTAGGGGCACAACCTGTAACCAATCAAACCTCTTGGGGGTATGGTTACATAGAAAATCAAGTACCTATAGGAAATATTAATTACCAACCTAACCCTACAAGAATGCCTTATGCTGGAATTCCATATCCTAGTAATACTTTCACACCATGGGGGCAACCTAACTGGTCCTACATGCCAGCTATGGGAGGGATGCCTATACATACTGTGGGGAGTGCTGGAGGACCACCTTATGGAGGTCCTCCCCCTAGAGGGTCTGGTGGCTTTCCTCCCTAGTCTCTGGGAGAATGGAGGCACCTTGTTAGTTACCAGGAATACTCAGCTTAGTGCTAAGAGTCCATTCTCTAGGAGAATAGAGGCACATGCTCAGTTACCAGGAATACTTAGCTTAGTACTAAGAGGCCATTCTCTACGAGAATGGAGGCACCTGGTCAGTTACTAGGAATACTCATCCTAGAGCTAAGAGCCCTTCTGACATGATGAGGTCAGATGTAAGTGCAGTGCCATTCTGACATGATGAGGTCAGATGTAAGTGCAGATCCTTTCTAACATTATGAGGTCAGATGTAAGTGCATATCCTTTCTGACATGATGAGGTCAAATGTGAGTGCTCGACCTTTCTTACATGGGTTTTGGATGTGTTACTCCCATGTTCAGATGTGAGTGTTGGTCGTGCCTTTATCACATGGTTCATTCCATGGTCAGATGTAAGTGCTGGGTGGGCCTTTCCGACATGGTTCATTCCATGGTTAGATATAAGTGTTGGAGGTGTTGAATACCTATATGGAGGCTAGGCTTATAATGAGCATGAAAAAGGGATAGCTCTATAGAACTTCCTATGATGAGAAGAATGAAGAGATAACACCATTTGATTGAGATAGTGAAAGCAGTGATGATGATGATGATCCAGTGATGATCCAGATCAAGTGATGATCAAGACTTGATGATGATCTAGTGACGATCCAGATCAAGTAATGATCCAGACTTGATGATGATCCAGTGATGCTCTAGATCAAGTGATGATCTAGAATCGATGTAGATCCAGTGATAATCCAGATCCAGTGATGATCCAAACTTGATGAAGATGACTTGACAATGAATATGACTTGACGATGAAGATGAATTGAAGATGAAAATGACTTGAAGATGAATATGACTTGATGATGATCCAGATGATACAGAGAAGAAGACTTGTGCCGATAAATTGTGTCGAGAGAATACCTTCCTATTTAAGAGAGAGTGTTGATGTATTTATAACTTCAAAATGTATTCACTTGTATATCTTATGTATTGTACCCCAATGTTTATTTCAGTAAGTATCTATAATGTAATTGAGTCATTTCATGCCCCAATGTTCCAATCGGGAGATTCAATAATGTAAAAAAGTCATGTAAAGTCATTGAGGTTAACCCTCCATTGTAAGTCGGGGAAATAATCCTCACAATTGTGTCAAGGTTAACCCTCATTGATCAAAGGGAAAATTCCCCACTGTTGTGGGGCACTAGGGTTATTAGAATCTCCTAGAGATGTCGACCGTAGTGAGTAATTGTTAAGTGGGGCCGAGATGTTGAAGTGGACATTAAGTGAATGAAAGAATATAAATAGAGAGTGATCCTATGTATTTATCACACACACTCTCTCTCATTGGGGCACATGAGTGAGAGAGGAGAAGCTCTCTCAAGTGAGAGAGAGAGAACAATCTATTGGAGATCATCTTTATGTTTTCAGGTTTTACTACTACCATTGGTGCTCATTCTATCTCTGAGGAAGTTGCAAGATTTTCTCCTTTATGGTTTCCTTGAGGAAAAGTATTTGTGTCTTGTGTCTCTTATGTTTATTGTTGTGCATGTTATTCTCTCAGATAAGATTCTAAGATCATATTGCTTAAATGATAAAAATCTAACATGTAGGTGCCGGAGGGGTGGGTGAGGGAAGAGGTGGTAGTTGTTATGAAGTCAATGGGGGGTTTGGGATGGAATCTGTTAGTGGATGGTTTTTGACCACTTGTGGTGATTCAGCAGGTTCATTGGCCTCAACAGATTCTATATGTTGGTCCATTTCTTAATTTGATGCCAATAGGTCGACTTGGTCAAGTTCAGAAATTTCTTCTCAAATGAATTCTTCCTCTTCTTCATTAATCATATTAAGGCTTAGAATATTTCTAATGGATTGTAGGATAAAGGAAGAGGTTTTTGCTGGCACAATTTCAGAAGTTCTGTTAGGATTTCTTTGAGTGTTGACTTGATGACTCCCACGATCGGTGGTTTTGGTATAGAAATTTGTGGATGGTCGAGAAATTGGGGAATGGGTAGAAATTGTTGTGGGGTGCTTGAGTCAAAAACTAGTTTTGTTATATTCATTTTCTGAATAGTAGGAAAAAGGTTGGGAAGTTGGTTGATAAACTCTTGTTGGTCGACATCTTTATCAAATTTTGACCAGATTCTTTTAATTAGTGCTTGCAAATATGGGTTTGTTGGTGTAACCGATGTCAAAGTTGGTAAGATTTCTTAAATTTTCTGGGTTGGATATGGGGGTGGTGGAGTGGTAGTTAGGTCGACAGAATCAACCTGAGGGGTAACAACTTTTACCTTATTTTCACTCAGATTCTTTTCTTCCTCTGCAATGAAATTTTTAAATTGTTCTTCAAATGATACCTTACTTTTGGCAACATCCTCTAGCATTTCCGCAGCCCTAGCATGTAGCTCATCTTCATCATTATATTCTTCTCGAATAATAAGTCTATGTTTTCCCTTTCCTTTAATTGGAGTCCTTTTCATCTGTTGGGATTTAGATATTTTGATAGCTAATCGACAAATATTTTATTTTTCCATAACATACTGTGGAGGTAATTTGTTGAACTGAGTCTCCTCATTTGTTTTTTCTGCTTCCTCCTCCTGTTGTGTCAGTTCAAATTGTTGTTGCATTAGTGGTACTATGGCTACTTGACGAGTGTTTTCCTCATCTATCGGAGTGTCCTCCAATGTAAAAGTGCTGATATGAATATGTAATTCATAATACTCCTCCTTTTCCTTGTTTGTTAAGGAATTGATGCTCAACTGATCAATCTTCTTTGCAATTTTTTGTATGGCTATCTCGGTGTTGGATTGTCGGGCTAGTTCTTCAAAGATGTACTCAACTTCTGGGTAGTAATTGAGAGGTTCAACCTTTCTTGTGCCCCCCTACATGAGCTAGAATGTAGTGTCGTCTGGTTCTAGTTGAATGTGTGCTGACGGCGGAAGAAATCTTTAGACATTCTACGGCACCCTCCATCTAGTCATTTTTATTTTTAAGTTTTGGTACCAAGTGTCCAACAAGACGTTGGATCACTCTAGCTCCTAAAAATTCCCATCCATTTAAAATGGTTTGTAGTTCCACATACCGAATCTTGTTGGCTCATCAAATTCTGTATCTTCGACAGGTCGGATATATAACATTGTGATACATATCATTAAATATGGGAATCTCATTGGTGTTCTTTCCTCTTGACATTTTACATGGATGTTCTTAATAATATCAGCTAGGTATTGGGCACAACGGTAAGTTTTTCCTATTTCCGCTACATTCACAATGAATTCCAACATGTCAAGATCTAGATCGCATCCACGCTCTGTAGTCGTTAGGGCTGCAGAGATATTTTTTCCACTATATTGGGTGTAGTGCATTGAATCTAGCTGATTATTAGTCCTCCAGAGTTCTTCTCTATTGGAGTCCCTATTAATTTTTTGACGAGGCATGGATTTTATTTTACGGGAACTAGTTCACCCTTGTTTGACAGTTTGGTAAGTTTGTATATGATGTCTCCAAATACCTCAACATGTCTATTTAAATATCGTTTTCCATTGTGGTACCAACTAACAATGAACTTCACTATGATGTCCTTTCCATGATAGGTGCATTTAGGTAACTCAGGCTAGTGCTGGCACTCACCTTTTGAGCTTCTTTCATCATTTTAATTTCTTTGTATGACCATATCTTTTTTCTCTTTCCGTAATCTCAAGCATGATTATTCTAGGACCTTTGCTTTACGAATGTTCTCCATCCTTTGTACAAGTAGGGTTATGGCTATTTCTATCTCCTTCATTTTATTTGTTGCAAATCTTGTCTTTTTGGTTTCCATTTTGTCGGTAAAATGATTAGGTTCACACATAAGTATCTTGGGCTCATGGGTATGATAGCTTTGATTTTCTAGTTCTTCATGGAGTGGTACATGGTCTTCATTTAGTGCAGTATTTATAGGTGGAGTGGGAGGGGATTTGGTCGATGAGGATATTAATGGCATATTTCACTGTGAAGGACACTTTATTAAGTGTTCTTTTAATGTGCCCTAGTTTTGGCGCTCCTTCTTTCTATGATCATGATGACTTGATTGGACTGTTGGGACTTCAATTTGTCGATATGCATCATGTTAGTGAAAATTTCGGTAGAATGGGTGGTAGTCGTCATGTCGATAGTTATAGTGTTGGTAGATATTTCTTTCGAATTGTGTTTTGCTAATTCCTTCTTGAGAGTTTATCCAAGTCCCTGTCATTTTATTTCATTGTATTGTTTCTTTGGATGTTTAGTTTTTAGGTTTTTATAGTTTTTGTTTTTTTTTTTAAATTTTGTTAACAGTTATGCAATCGTTATTTTTTTGTCTTTAGTTTTTTCAATTTGCGTATCACTTTAATTAAGGCGTCATTAACAAGTTTCTAAAATACTCTTCCTTGTAATGTTTTCAGTTGGAATGATCCATTGGAATTGATTTCTTCAACAATATAGGCTCCCATCCATTCTGTATGCAGTTTTTTCAGTTTTCCATTTACTCTCCTGTTATACAACAACGTGTTGAGGCCTGGAAAATCGCAAGAAACAATAGTAAGGGATTCTCCCCACTCAAAATTCCCAACTAGCCTGTGACTGTTTGGTATGGGGAATCCATTCAGTTTGCGGTCCAGCTACCGTAAGTCAAGTAACAAAAATAAAGGGTTTTACCGGTTGTGGCCTAGTCCACCGTGTATATTTTTTCTATATTTTTCTTTAACTTTAAGTATGGTGTGAAAATGCCTATCTAACATGCATATTGATAAAGAATACGAGGAGCGGTCACAATGTGATGCGGAGGTTCTTACCTCTTGTCTTAAACTCTCTCGCGTCTAAATCACACACAACAGAAAAACAAGACTAACTAAGTTGTCTCTAGGGAGCCAGATTATCAAATAATGAGTAATGTATACTGCTCATATGTTAATATAAATCACATATAGTTGTTCTTAGAATCAAAACACATAAATATGAATAGAGATATGTGCAACAAGATAGCTCGTTGTTTGTTAAAACATTCATTAATCAAAGTGGAAATTATCATAAAATAAACTAGAGAACATTCATACAAGAACATAGGTTCAGAAAGTTAGAACGATCTCATAGTTAATGAAACAGAGCTAAAAATGAAATAGTTCCCCTTCAACATTGTTCATTTCACCACATTTGAACATTCCACACAGCACTTTCTCCAACAGGAAAAATTGTAACTTTATTATTGCAAAACGAAATAGTTCCTCTTACAACAAGTATTTTCACAAGTCTCACTGGGAAAAATCCCCTTCTCTATCTAATTCTCCTATCCTTATACAAAATGCAAAAACTATTGGGCTGCCGACAAATGACCCTTGGGCTTCCCCAACGCTTCATCTCCCACAATTTTCTCACATTTAGTGCTTATACATTTTACATTATATTACATTTAAACAAACTAATAAAGCTAAGTGGAGGGCCTCGCTTGATTTTTCAGGAACTTCTTCCATGCTAAAGCTTCTGAGGCAATGTTCTCGAACTCAGAAGGTTCAAGAAAATGAATATTGATTTCAAATTCCATAGCCTTATTTCTTATCACTTCTATCCTAGCTGAGCTCAAGTGTAGTTGATCTTATAGCAACTGTACAATGACCACTAAATGAGCTACATCATCTCTCAAGATCAGCTCGTCTAGAGCCTTTATCTGCTGAATTCTCTGTTCATCTTCCTAATATCTATTCTGCAACATCTCTATAAATAGGTCGTGGTCTGGAAATGCGTCCATTCTCTGCTCAGCAACCACCTGGAAATGGTTGTAAGTGATTAAAAGTCTCCTACATAACTCAGTACAAGCTCCCTTTGTTTTCTTTACAGCCTTCTTAAATTCTTTAGCTGTGTTTATGGAAAACTCTAATAAGTCATAGTCTTGTTTTAAGCCTTGTTGATCCTTTTCTAGTAGGTCTGCAGGGATCTCCTCATTGGCCTCTAATCTCGATATTCTTTCGATCGGGACTTCTAAAATGTCCTGTGATCTGTCCATGAAATATGCAAAAGTTCCCAAAATTTCTTCTAGTCTATTATCTACCTACAAAACCTTGCACCTTTCTTCTTTTATGGATACTTGCAGCCTATGCATTTTGCTTCTTTGTGCTGAAACATGTTCTTTGGAAGGATGAATGCTGGCTTGTTGTTCCTTGGCTTCTTCCAAAGCTGCTGCTAATGAATAAATTTGTCCTTTATGCTCTACTACTTGCACCTAAGATTGTTTCTCTGACTCCTCCAAAGTAGCCTTTTGTAATTCCATCTCCCCTATCTTAATTTGTAGCTGGTCCTTTTTTGCATGAAGACTTTCACATACTGTTTTTAGCCCATCATTTTTTGTCATTAGCTCCTGACATTCCTACTGCAACTTTGCTAGGCTTTCTTGGGCAACCTTCAAAGACATCTTCTCTACTTGGAGGGATTGGAGATCTGCCTTTGAAGACTTTATTTCATTTTGAATGTCTTCAAAATTTCTTTTCAATTTATTGCTTTCTTCTCTCTCCCTTCATAGCGCATCTTTTAGTTGGGCAGCAGCTTTCCTTGATTTCTCAAGGTCAGTCATTATCCGATCCACATTATCCTCTAGGGCATGGATCAATGCTGCTCTAGCTCGGATAGTGAATCCTATTGGTCTGTTCAACCAATATTCAAAGAATGAAGACAAAATTACATAATCATTAACCCTAGTCATGCTTGTCATGACGAAATCTATGTAAAATACAGAACCAAATTTAACTACCAAGTATTCCTGTACAAGGTAAGTCTGTGAAAAAAACTAGATCCTACCCACGACTAAAAATTTTCGTGATCAACCAATAACATCAATGCTTTGCTAACAATGTAGAATTCCCCCCTCCAAATAAAACAATCTCAAAACTACATTGTTGGTGCTATCGATTCCCGAATAAATCATCCCATCGCCAATCCCATTCGAAACGAGGCGCAATCTCAAAAACCACGACCCTACTCCCAACACACGAGCGACCAAAAAAATAGAAAATCAAAACCTTCAGCACTTCGAAACAGACCAGGGAAAAATGCTTTCCTCTTGCAAACGAAAAGGAAAACTCCACCCCGGACAGCCATACGTAAGCTGGGGAAAACTGGTGCAGACAGCGTAACACTTGTCTGCACCAGTTTCCCAAATAGTCGGGTAAGGTTTGAAAATTCATAACAGCCTCGTAGCAATCATCAGGAAAACAACCCCCCCCCAGACAACCATACCGTCGAGATGAACTAGATATACGCTAAAAAAAAAATGTAAACCTAGGTTTCCATTAGCCACGGAGGTGGAAACTAACCAAGGACGACAACCCTAGTTCGAAACTCAAATGAAGGGGTAGAATCGAGAAGATTGGCCTACCTATCAAGGAGCTGTGTAGCTGACAAGAAGAATCCAAAAACTTCCATGGCGACACCATCTACGAATGAGCTACTGACAGCAAGTACAATGCCCCATTCGAAATGACAATGATAGTGCAAGCACGGGTTCATACATAAAATAATAGGAAAAAATACCCCAAATCCCCAATATATATATCCGATAAAAACAAACATTCAACGAGAAAAACATAACAATCAGGTGGTAGAGTAACTAAGGGATCGGTGATCAAGTTAAATACATCTCCGCAATGGCAGAAGATGAATCAATTGTTGTTGAAATATTGTAACTTCAAAGAATATTCTATATGTATTTCTTTGTGGTCCCCGATGGTCCTACCGAGAGAACCACCTGTATTAATTTGTACCCCGATGCTCCTAATCGGAAGAACTAATAAGAGTCATGAGGTAGTCCCCTCTAATTGTAAAGGCGGTTCATTAGCACCCCAATGTGGTTACTTGAGCCTACATGTGTAACTCGAGCCTACATGATTAACTCAAGCCTACATGATAGATGAGTTAACTTAAGTGAACGAATGAATATAAATAGAGGTGTAGTGCTCCTCATTTGGAACACACACTCTCACTTGTATAGCGCATTAGTGGAGAAGAAAAGAGTAGCAGGAGAAGGAGGAGAATCAGGATTTGATCTCTTTGCTAGTTTTATCTTTTACCTTTTTGGGTCATCTATATTGAGGAAGCTTTTGCTGGGTTTTTCCCTTTAGGGTTTTCCCAGGATAAATCTGTGTTGTTCTTGTGATGCTGTTTCTTTCAGTGATCTTGTTTATATAATTTTGTTATAAAAATGAAATGAAATACTGATGTATTATCTAAGAATATGAAAATTTAACATGGTATTAGAGCTAACCTGAACAAGACAGCTTTCACAAGGACAAATAGCCCTCTCTCTCTCCCCGGAATAAATTAGGGCTTCTTGCAGAAGAAGAATTTTTTAGTGAGCCTGGCATAGGATTTCTCTCCTCATGAAAATCAAAGTTTAGAGACCTGGATCAATATTTTTGGTTGGGTGAAACTTCGGGAAAGTCAAACCCTAGTTTGACCCCGAGCAAGAAAAACCCTAAATACTAAAACTGCTAAGTTTTGGTACATTCGCTATATCCCACGATTGGTGAAGGATCAGGAGCTGAAAATTGCAGAGGACGAAGATACAATCCTGATGTACATTTTTTCCAAAATTCAGCTTCGGATTTGATATATTCTGGGAGATATGATCCCTCCAAGTTATGGTTCCAGCCTCTTCCAGAATTTATCCCTAAACAGGACACCTAGAGAAAATTTCTATAGCTTGGGATACCTAGGTCCAAATGGAATTACTGAAGATGTTCCAGAAAGAGCACAGACTTTAATTTATATGGTCTAAATATTAGACTCAGAATATGAACCAGTGACACATGGCATGTCGTACAACTTGGTTGTTCTGAACAGTCCTGTAACCGGTCACCCTGGGAAAATGATCATAAATCCCAATTGGTGAAACATATGGTGTTGGATCAGGGACATGTGAGGTTACCTCATTGTGAAATTTTAGACATAAATAAGCAATAATTTTGGAGATATCACAGAAACAGTGACAGGAATTTCTGCAGAAGAAATTGGAAAACTAGGGCTTCCTGTTCTAGGGGCTTCCCTCCACTGTTTTTAGAAAAGGAGTACATTAGAAAGATCCATTTGAAGATATCTATATTTCTATCCAATCAAATATGAAAGATTCCAAGTTTTGAAAATTAGGGTTTCTTTGACAAGCCCTAGATCAGCCAGCTCTGGAAGCAGGACGGACACCTCAAATCGGTAAGATCTAATCTTTTGCTATTTGCATTTGAGGTTCTCATTTCAAAGTGATATATCACATCAGATTGATGATAAGATTGGTAAATTTGACAACTTCCAAGCATGGAAGTATTTTATCTCTCTGAAGAAAATGAATTGGACACCTACATGAGTAGAGAGGTTCCAGTTCCATACAAAGATGAGGCTCAAAGCCTTACACAAGAAGAACTTAATCAAGGCCAAGAAGATCATTGTTGATTCAATCATGGATCAACTTATACCACAAGCGTATTCCCTAAAGACACTGAAGATGTTTTATTCCTTGATCAAGCTATTTGAAGATAAGAACTTAAATCAGAAGATGGCTTTGAGAAAACAGTTGAAGAATGTGAAGATCCAGAATGCAGAACAACTTGAAGCGGTAGAAGAAGAAGTATGCAGAAGTGGTGATAGCCACCTTGAATGGCCTCCTAGGATCATGGGATTCATTCATGTGAAGAATGTATGCTAGAAGTAAGTGATTACTTTCAGCTCGACTAATAAGAAGAGAAGAAGAAGATGGGAGCAATTGAAGATCAAGCTCTCACCATTCAAAGAAGATCCCTCAAGCGATTAAGAATATGAAAAACTCAATTCTTGAAGAAGCTCTTATTCATCTTATCATTTGGATAAGAAATGATGATTTAATGAATGAAGAAGATGATAAAGTAGAATGATCAAGATGGATTCTACCCACGAAACAAATAAAAGATAAGTGTTCAATTGCCATTTCATGATATTGTTTTGTTATACATTTGATTGTATTCAGTTGATGTGTTATGCATGATAGATTTTTTACATTAATACTACTAATATGCATGTGATGGGTAAGTATATCATGGCAATATACAACTCTCCAGTGCTACTTATCAAACATCTTTGCTGTCATATTGGATTAGTGCACAATCTCAATGATGTCATGGTAGAGATGGAAGGAATCTAGAAAGTTTCTGTGAGATATGGATGAATGTTGTATTGGCTAAATAGTTGTATGATGCATAAGAATTTGTTGTTATGCATATGTTTTATGAAATAGTTCTAACCATGCAACTGGTGCATTTTAATTTTAGGAAAGGTCATGTACAACCTCCTACAAGAAAAGAAGGACGAGACTTGTTCCAAAGAACAAGTGATGACAATTCAATAAACATGAATCTGAAGCTCCCAGGGTCAGAGACATCATGAAGGAAGAAAGAGCTTCAAAGAGCGGTAGATCCACCTCAAAGGATGAAGACCACCATGGGTATGAGAGATAACTCAATATGAAGAAAAGAATGCTATGAAAGAAACTATGATCAAAGAATAACAGTTGATCATGGGGAATGATGTATACGATATGATTTTAAGACATAAAGGGAAGTACATAGTATCCTCCATATGGATCTACAAGAACAAGTGTACAAAGAAAGGTTCGTGATTTTCCTCAAAAAGAATAGATTATGACATGACATACTCTATTGACGAGTATATATCAAGAATAGAACCACCTATACAGAATGAATAAGGAATATAATACTCCACTTTAGGGGGAGTGACTATAGAAGATATCTGAGTTCGACATGGTACAACATGATGGATAGTTTCTTGATGGATTGAGACTTTACCAAGAGTAAAGTGGGTTCCCACCTTCAAAGTTGAATGCAGAATACTAGGATATGTTGATGATTTGACAAGACGAACTCATGGAAGATGTTATGATGAAAGAATACTAGAATGATGTATGGGATATAGTTCCCAAACCAGAAGGAAAGAGTATTGTATCCTCCAAATGGACATACAAAATAGAGCATGCAGCTGACGGAAGTATCGAGAAGTATAAAGCAAGATTTGTGGCCATAGGTTTCTTTCACAAAGAGGGAATTAATTCTAAAGAGACACTTACTCCAGGAAGCAAGGTACACTTCCTTCAAAACTATCATGGTAGTTTCTTCCATGGTGAAGTAAAGACAAGCCTTCCTTAATGGTATGATTGAGAAAGAGTTTTACATCGAATAGTCACGAGGATTTGAAGTTGAAGCTAGATGGAATCATGTATGCAAGTTGAAGAAGGCCCGCTATGGCCTGAAGCAAGCTCCTAGAGCTTGGTATGGAAGAATAGATAGTTTCTTGTTGAGCATGGGATTTACCAAGAGTAAAGCTGATCCTAACCTTTATCTCAAGGTTGTAGAAGATGAACTTGTCATCCTGTTATTATATGTGGATGACTTATCCTTGACAGGAAATGAGAAATAGGTCATGGAAAGAAAGAAGAAACTAGTAGAATAATTTGAGATGAAAGAACTTGGGTTAATGCATTATTTCTTAGGTCTGGAAGTATGGCAAAGTTCATAAGAAATATTTCTTAACCAGGGAAAGTATGTGGTAGAGATATTGAAGAGATTCAATATGTTGGAATGCAAAGTCATGGCCACACCCATGGACTCCAACCTGAAGCTGTCAGCTGATGACTCATCAGAGTTAGTGGATATGACTCATTATTGAAAGATCATTGGGTCATTGATGTACTTAACAAATACTAGACCAAACATTTGTTTTGCTATGAACACCTTAAGTCAATATCTTGTTCAACCAAGATGGGTTCACCTAGTAACTGCAAAACATGTGATGAGATATCTGAAAGGGACTATAGACTTTCGTTTATATTATGATGGTAGCCATGAGTATAGATTGTATGGATACACAGATGCAGATTGGGATGGAAGTACCTCAGACAGGAAAACCACATTAGGTAGATGCTTTTGTTTGGGGTCTTCTATGAGTTCATGGTTTAGCAGGAAACAATCCAGTGTTTCTCGTAGCATGGCTGAAGCAGAATACATAGCAGATTGCTCTGCTAAGTTGTGAAGCCATATGGATTCGAAAGTTGATATCAGGTCTCTTTGAAGTGAAGATGGATACTACATTGATTCTATGTGATAACAAGAGTTGTGATAATAGAGAACCCTGTGTTCCATCGTAACACATAGAAATCTAGTATTTCTACATTCAAGATAAAGATGCAGATGATGATGTTTCAGTATTTACATACTGTAGATAAAAATGATGGTGATTCAGTATTTCTATCATGAATATAGAGATGATGATGTTTCAGTATTCCCATACTGAAGATATATATGATGTTTCAGTATTTACATACTGTATATGCAGATGATGGTGACCTGATGATAGTTCAGTGTTCACATATTGAAGATGTAGATGTAGATGGTTTAGATGATGATGCGTTGACAAAGCCTCTGTCTTGGGTAAAGTTCAAACACTTTCGAGACAAGCTTGGTATGGTTCAGAAAGACCTTCCCTGAAAGGGGGAGTAGTGATGTTGTAGTGGGATTGTATCATCCCTGGACACTTTCCCTAAAGTGATCCAGAGACCTCGGTCTTCGAGAATGAAGAGGGATTGTATCATCCTGCGACATATGTCCATAAGTGATTCGGAGACCTCGGTCTTCGAGAATGAAGTGGGTTGTATCATCCCTAGGAACTTACCCTAAATTGATCCAGGGACCTCGGTATTTGAGAATGAATAGGGATTGTATCATCCTTGAACTTCGGTTCAGAATGGATCTGGTGTAAATTCGGTCATCGAGAATGTGGCAGGATTGTATCATCCCTGAACTTCGGTTCAGAACGGATCCGGTGTAACTTCGGTCATCGAGAATGTGGAAGGATTGTATCATCCTTGAACTTCATTTCAGAACAGATCTGGTGTAACTTCGGTCATCGAGAATGTGGTAGGATTGTATCATCCTTGAACTTCGGTTCAGAATGGATCCAGTGTAACTTCAGTCATCGAGAATGTGGCAATATTGTATCATCCTTGAACTTCGGTTCAGAACGGATCCGGTGTAACTTTGGTCATCGAGAATGTGGCAGGATTGTATCATCCTTGAACTTCATTTCAGAACAGATCCGGTGTAACTTTGGTCATCGTGAATGTGGCAAGATTGTATCATCCTTGAACTTCAGTTCAGAACAGATCCAGTGTAACTTCGGTCATAGAGAATGTGGAAGGATTGTATCATCCTTGAACTTCGGCTCAGAATAGATCTGGTGTAACTTCGGTCATCAAGAATGTGGTTGGATTGTATCATCCTTGAACTTCGGTTCAGAATAGATCCGATGTAACTTCTGTCATCGAGAATGTGGCAGGATTGCATCATCCTTGAACTTCGGTTCAAAACGGATCCGGTGTAACTTATGTCATCGAGAATGTGGCAAGATTGTATCATCCTTGAACTTCAGTTTAGAATGGATTCGGTGTAACTTTGGTCATCGAGAATGTGGTAGGATTGCATCATCCTTGAACCTCAGTTCAGAATGGATCTAGTGACCTTGATTGTCGAGAATGTGATAGGATTGCATCATCCTTGGATTTTGAGTCCAAAAGAGATCCAAATAATTCTTTGTCTTTGTATCGTGGGCTGCTGCTAATGATGATTATGTTTCTTGATCGAAATATTGGAGTGTAATGATGATGATTATGTTTCTGATCGAAAGATCAGAGTGTGATGATGATGATGATGTTTCTGATCGAAAGATCAGATGTTACTGATGATGATGATGTTCTCTGATCGAAAGATTAGAAGTTGCTAATGATGATGATGTTCTCTGATTAAAAGATCAGAATATGATGATGATGTTGTTGTTGATGATGATGATGTTCTTTGATCGAAAGATCAGAATATGATGATGATGTTGTTGCTGACGATGATGATGTTCTCTGATCGAAAGATTAGAATACGATGATGATGATGTTTCTCTGATCGAAAGATCAAAAGTTGTTGATGATGATGTTCTCTGATCGAAAGATCAGAATATGATGATGATGATGTTTTCTGATCAAAAGATCAGAAGTTGCTTATGATTATGATGCTGCTGATGATGATGATGTTTTCCGATCGAAATATTAGAATGCGATGATGATGATGATGTTTCTGATCGAAAGATCAGAATGTGATGATGATGAGATCTTGATGATGATGATGCCATATTATCAAAGTATTATGATGATGACGTACTGATCAAAAGATCAAAATATGAGGATGAGTTGATGTTAGAGTATGATGATGTTGAGTTGATGATGTTTTTGATTGAAAGATCAGAGGCTGATGATAATGATGATAATGATTGAAAGATCAAAGTATGACGATGATGATATTTTGATGCTGATATTTTGATGATGATGATGTTGATGTTTTCATGATGATGTTTCTGATCGAAAGATCAGAGTATGATGATGATGTTGTTGCTGATCGAAAGGCCAAAGTGTTGAAGAAGATGTTGCTGATCGAAAGGTCAAAGTGCTGAATATGTTGCTGATCGAAAGGTCAAAGTGCTGAAGATGTTGCCATTGATTGAGGAATCAAGATGCTGAAGATGTTGCTAATCGAAGTGGTCAAAGTACTGATGATGCTGGAGACTAAAGATTGAAGATGAAGACTACATGATGTTGAAAAGCTTCCAATGATTTATAGATGTATCACCCTGATGATGTTGATGATGCCCTCTATCTCTCTCCTATTATTGTTGTTGTTGATGTTGTTATAGAATACCCTTCTCGTTAAGGGGGAGTGTTGAAATATTGTAACTTCGAAGAATATTCTATATGTATTTCTTTGTGGTCCCCAATGGTCCTACCGGGAGAACCACTTGTATTAATTTGTACCTCGATGCTCCTAATCAGAAGAACTAATAAGAGTCATGAGGCAGTCCCCTCTAATTGTAAAGGTGGGTCATTAGCACCCCAGTGTGGTTACTTGAGCCTACATGTGTAACTCGAGCCTACATGATTAACTTGAGCCTACATGACAGATGAGTTAACTTAAGTGAACGGATGAATATAAATAGAGGTGTAATGCTCCTCATTTGGAACACACACTCTCACTTGTATAGCGCATTAGTGGAGAAGAGAAGAGTAGCAAGAGAAGGAGGAGGATCAAGCTTTGATATCCTTGCTCATTTTATCTTTTACCTTTTTGGGGAATCTATATTGAGGAAGCTTTTGCTGGGTTTTTCCCTTTAGGGTTTTCCTAGGATAAATCTTTGTGTTCCTTTTGTATGGTTGTGCTTCTCTATCTTTCAGTGATCCTGTTTATATGATTTTGTTATAAAAATGAAATGAAATACTGATGTCTTAGCTAAGAATATGAAAATTTAACAACTATGAGTGCCACAGTGCCAAGCGAAACATAGGTGAGAGAAATAAAAATAACTCCGCATCATAGCTCAACTAGACTACAGCCTCAAACCATAAGTTGGTTGGAACACCGCAACGGTGGAAGCTATAAAGACAATGAGTTTCGTAGACCAATCAAAATTGGTGGGAAAACAAAAACGACTTAAGCAAAACATTGGCAAAGCGACAAACATAACGTGAACTAAAGAGGAAGAATAGTCCCTTCTAGAGCCGCAACGACGAAGCAAAATAAGCTAAGGCCTTATGAATCAAAACTGATGGGAATTAGAAAAGATCCAAACATCCATCATGGTGCTCAAAACATGTCATTCGTAATGGTGGAAACTGTAGAGACAAAGAGTTCTGACGGTCTTCCAACAAGGACACTAATAATAAAATAAAGGGAAGCACATCGGAGGAAAGTACACTTTGGATCGGATCATCATTCAACTGCATCTCTGCAATGGCAGATGCGTAGTTAACTATAGTTCTAATTCATAGCCTCAACAACTTTTGACAACGGGGTAAGAAATCAATTTAAGTCATAAAACAACATCGGCATAAAGATATCATCAGTAAAATCACAAGGTCTTCACTTAGTGAAACCATGCCATAGCACGTTCATTTGTGGCATATGAAACAATACCCCTACTTTCAAAACATATTGGAAAATACCTCCCAAAATCATTTTTTTAACCCCCTCCCAATATGACTTCCCAATTTTAAAAAAAAAACCCTATTTTCACTGTATATTTCATGTATCAATTTTTTCATTTACATTTTTTATACCCCTTTATATTTCTACCTAGTATATTGACATGATACTCTACATTCATTCTTTTCCTTCACCATGCAAAATAATTACTCATAAGTGTGTAGGGTTCCTTAAAAATGAACTAAGGCTACTCCCTCTATGGTCTTTCTCCTCTGTTTTCAATAAAATGAACTTTATGACACCCCCCCCCCCCCCCCCACACAAAGATATGCACTCCTCTCCTTGATCTATGGGATATGAGACCTTCTCAACAGACTAGCCACCCCTTGTTGAAATACCTAGCACATGATACTAATGGAAACAAGGATAACAAGAGAATAAAATAATAATCCTCCTCATTTATGATGATGCACTTTGAGTGGACATGCATGGACCATGAAGACTATGAGTAAATGACCCATATTTGCCTCTCATTTTTCGGGTATAATCCACTACGGCCTTTGCCATAGGGTGTTCACTATTAGCCTGGATGATAGTATGTTAGTAGAAATTTTGAGTTCCTTACTTCTTCTACAACAAAACCTTACTATTCAGTATTTTTATTTGACCATAAGATTAATGGATTGCGATCAATCCTCTCTAAGTTGCATTTAGAAAAATCAAACAAACTTAGACAAGTGTAAGTCTTATATTAGTTGTGTGACCATCCACATGAAATAGTATTACAGTGGCATTCTTAAAAAAATGGATTCTCAACAATCCAAGCCTAAAATTTAATTCACTTCTTTATTCAAAAGAGTATGGAGACCACATACCTCAGACATTGTGGAACATCCTAAATAATAGCCTACCCTATCACCTGAAACCTTGCAGTTTTGCTTCCAGTCCCCCTAAAGGCTAATGATTACCTAGAAGGCTGATTTCTATCACCCAGTACTACCATGCCTGAGCTCCTTGGGAATCTAGTTTGTGTAACAGATGTCAAACAATGTGTTTAGCTAGCAATGCCTAAAATGAAGAACATAACATTTACAAGACATAAGGACTTTCTTGAAGAACTTAAATAAAGTTTTTAAGAGGACCCCCTGCCACACACACACACACTGTGAGCCATGCTATTAATTTGAAAATAAAATTCAACTAAACATATTATTATCTAGATCCACATCATCTTCTTCATCCACTGTCATGTCATGCCCACGCCGTATATGACAATCAAGTAAACTTAACATTCTTACAATAGTGTCCATTGGGGCTAGATGTAAAGTATTCCTTGAATGTGCAAACGTGATTTCATTTGCAAGAATTTTTATTTCAGAAAGAGGAAGCCATGCACCCTCTTCTTCACCTTCATCTTCTCCAGGAATTCTTGCTCTCTCAAGATAATCATCCAACATTTCACAGAAGCCTGCAGTAGTGCCATCTTCAAATATAACATTGCAACCCATGATCCAAATGTTAACAAGTTGGTAGGAAAAAAAGGAAATTTAAAAAAAACCATGTTTCATTATAGCAAACCTTGATGATCATGAACTTCCGACTTGCCCCTATCTACCACTTCTCCAATTGTGTCTTTTCCTATCATTCTGGACTTTCTTGCAGACATGGGTGTTTGCATGTTCTGAAATTCATAATCGCTTTCAAATATTTAGAAGCAAAACATCATATTCATTACAAATTTTCTTGCCACAAAGAACTGTATAGCTAATTACTACAAGAATTATCACCTCCATTCCTTATCACTATATTTCACTATTTCTATTACTTTGTTAATTTAATTATATTTTATGCCATCTTACAAGTATTTGCAGGTGTTCATGCATGCCTCAAACCACCCTCAAACACAAAAATATTTACCTACTATGATAAAGTCTATAATATCCTTGACCTTGGCTAAGACTGATAAAAAAAAAACATTACGAAAGAAGACTGAAATAATTTAAAAATGAAGCCACTGTAATGCAACATGAAATTTCACCATAGCAAGAAGGGAAGTCAAATGATATCAGCAAATCAATGTTCAAATAACTATCTGAGAACAACAACAAAAAATCAAACCTTTCACTTGAGAGAAATTATCATATCAACTATCATATCTGCATAAGGTCAGTTGCTATGCATTTCAAATGTTTTGAAGGCTCAATTTTGTTTTTCCCATTCAATTCAACAAAATTAAATGGGAAAAATAAAAAAACTCCATGTTAGGACAAATATCCCGAGGTTATTTTGTAACATACAATGCAAAGGGTATGAATGTAAAACATAAGGAAATAGAGAGAGGCACCTGCATTAGTATCCCTCCATCACGTAGTGTGTGTATTTCATCTTCAACTTCTGATTGGTTAAGCCTTAGTCTATAGCTTCCTGGTCCTCCCTTTACCATTTCAATCTACAAATAAAGATGAAATTCCATATACAAAGAGCTTATGTTATTCCACTGTGAAATAATATATGTTATTCCACTTTGAAATAATAAACTAATTAGCAAAATAGATAGAACTGACTGTCAAATTTTAAAGGAATGCATACCGTATTTTTTATCCCTTCAATGTTGAGAGACACTACAAAGTTTACCAAAGAGATATTCTGCATTTCAAAAACATACATTAATACAAATTTAAAATATTAAAAGGGTCACAATGTCGCATAAGACACGTCTCTGACAAATTTCCCTCCATAAAGGTACAAGCTATACTGTAAATGTAATCATTTGCTTCCATAAAGGTACAAGCTTTACACAGCCTACCTTGGGAGGGATTTGTCCTTTCTCAAGATACCCAATATATTTAGAAACAATTGTGGCACTCATCGCTGATGCTTTCTGATATAAAATGAGCATGTATCAATATCGGGTAAATGATAAACAAAGGCAATAACAGGACATACTAGTCCCTCAAGGATTTACAAAACTTGAACTAATTCAAAGGCTTACATAGAGTGCTCCTCCAACCACTGAAAGATACCAAGGTGGCCTCTCTACTCTAAGATACATTGCAATCTGACTATCAATCCAACCTGTATGAATCTTGTTTTCTCTATATTCCACATCCTGAAAAAAAGAACACCCATATTTCACATAGCTCTATAATAAACAATACTATCATATAACAGTGTAAAAATTTCATGTTGCTATCATCGGATCAATTAAATTGTCTCATACACATCAACCTTATAACATGAATAAACATATCTGAGAGACTTACACATAATACCTTTGCTAGCATGGGATTCATCCATGGGTGTTTTCCATATGAAGTGCCAGCATAATGAACTACTCCATTATGATCACCATCACATATGTACAAGAGTTGCTTAAAGCTCGATGGTCTTGGTTGAAACCTGATACAATTACTTAACTGTTCTTGATTATTTATGTCAAATGATTTTGAAAGGTGCCTATAGCCATATATTTTTAGATTAAGTATTATTAATTAGAAAAATAAAAGGCCAGTAATCCCAAAAATCAATGAGATAAAATAAGAGATGGTCACTTGAGTCTTCTATTGAAATACAGGTTCAGAAAATAACATAAATTTTAATATAATGACTTACTTTTGATCCTTTGTTGCATTGCTTGAATCTGTCCCTAGGTACTGAAGCACCTCCATTATCTGTTTATGTGGAAAACTTCCCATCACTTCTATTTTTCATTTGATGAAGCAAGATTTACATCAAAACGCAAGTTACATCAATAATGTGTTCACACTAACCAGCTCATGAAAGACTAGAATTTGCTTGCTTGGCTTGCTCTGCTCCAGCTGCAGCACAGTTGAAAAGTGTCAAGTGCTAGTGCATGCTAATAGTTCGATAAAATCACACAGTGTCTATATCAGGATTACTAAAGAAAAAAGTATTTGAAATTATTTTTTTATGAACATTGATAGCTTGTATGTTATACCTTTTGAAGTAAAGAAAGCAGCATTAGAGGAAAACGAACAAGAGAAAGCAATTCATTCATTGGTTCTAGCCTTTCTGCTAAGAGTGTGTTAGGATTGCATTCCTCTAGCTTCTGATTTGCTCCTTCCCAACCATGAAGGCCATCTCCTTGTGTTCCCCAAGTTAGAATAGCATCCAGAATCCTCTCCTCAGAGGTCACTGCCAAATCGGGGTGCTGCAAAAGCCATAATAATCACAACTCAAAATGTTTACTACATTTATCCATGTCTCCACATTTCAGACTGTCAAAGGAAGACAAGTCACCTTTCTGTATTCACGGACGCTTGCTACAAAATCCGGGTGGATATTGAGCATGCAAAGAGGAATTGTCAGAAATACAATCCTACAATAGGAGAACACTCTAGGGAATTTCCATAAGCTAGAAACAACAGCCTACCTTAAGTATTTTCATAAATGAGGCCCTCTCTAACATTTTTAATTCTGCATTAGCATAAGTATAGTAGTCAAAATGTTTAGAAAAGGTTTCTGCGCAAACTTCTTCAAGCGGCCCGCATGAAGGAATTGAGGTGACCACCTGTAGGATTGGACATACTGAATCCTGCAAAGCACAAAACTCAAAAGGTCAGCTTCAAATACAAAATGAAATTGCAACAGCTCATCTGAATGGTTGCTGAATGTGCCTACAATCTCTGATCTCAGTTTTGTATTATGCAAACAATGGCTGATTAAGAAGCTGCTTCTAGTAATTACTACACCAACCCTGCATATATGTATAGAGAAACTTATGTTAATTACTAAGTCCAAATTGTAACTACCTAAGTAGGAAAACTCTTTTTTTTCTTTTTTTGATGTTCGTGATGCCCAACCACTAGGTAACCCTTGGAAGTTCAAGGTAGGTATTCCTTGTAAAATCCTCATCCTCTGTGGTAAGTTTTGGCTATAGAATATTTCGTCAATGCTTGCAAGTTGCAACCTTTTCACTACCTCAAATTCCAAGCAAGATTTTTTATGATACAATATTCAAAAGCAACAATCATAGTTCTCCTACTTTTACACAATTAAACTACCCCTCCTATGACATGAAAAATAATTTAGAGGTTGGAAAAGTATAACACTTTTGAGATGCACTCAAATAAGCATTCACAGCATTCTTGTTGAAGAAGGTGAATTCCAAACTGATCTGCTAGTAGAATAAGGGGAAGCAACAAGGAACCCAAGTCCTATCTTTCATCCATATCCAACTTCCCACTGTACATGAAGTGCACCATAGCTATAAATGCTTTAGGGGAATCACCCCTCAAGCAGACTTCTGAGGCATTGCTTTCACTCATCCCATTTGTAAACATCTACCAAGTAATACAACTTACTTTCTCAGTCCCATTTAATAACCTCTGAATAAAAGGGGAATTTTAGTCTAACAAGTATCACAGGTACAATACATGTATACAGTTTAATATCTAAACTGGATATCAAAATAAATTATTTGCAAACATATATATCATTCAAAAATGATGATAGATTTAAATGCAAACCCATAGGTTCCAGAACTTTGGTACCTCTATAAAGGACTGCAATCGAGCGTATATCATATTTATAATATACTAATGGAAAATGAAAATAGGATCTAAGGGCAAGCAAGTTGAGAATATAAACTTGGAAAAAGGAGCACTCCAGACACTCAAAACAAGTTTGTGTGCTTGGACAACTAGAGCATGCCCCTCGATGTAAACATCAACATCGCTGTATTTTCCAGTTTCAAGAAAATATTTCAGCTTTTGCACATCAATTGGCAAGTCAGATGAGAAACTTAGGCAGTTCCACAAAAAGGTTACAAGACTAGAATGGAGTAATTCCAATTTATGATCCTTCCTCAGAGGTGTGCCATTGAGCGCATCCTTCATCTGCTCACACTGGACCACCAGGGACTCAACACCAAACTCTTCACTAAGTTCACTCAATGCCCCCAATTGGAACTCTGAAACCTTGAGTAACAAAAACAGTATTCCATCACTAAATACCATACCATAACAGGAAAAAATAATTCTATCACCCATAAGCCCACACTAATTTTTATCATTATCACAGGGCTATATCAACATAAAAGAACTAAATGCCAATTTTTATCATTATCACAGGGCTATATCAACATAAAAGAACTAAATGCCAATTTTTATCATTATCACAGGGCTATATCATCATTACAAGGCTTAGGGATATTTTCATTAAGTGCTAACAGACTGAGGCAAGAACAAAAAAGACACAGGAGAATAAAGACACATGGATATTTTGCTCCATAAAATTTTGGACAAAATAGCAATGACAGAGCATACTGATGATTCCTTTTCAGACATGTCTATAAGTGTTCTATTCCTTGGATTTATGGAAGACTCAAAGCCTACAAATACCCATATACAGCATGACTTCTTAGATTTCTCGAGGCATGTAAACTGGTAGCAGATTGGCAGCAAAACAAGGATGTTGTTAGCAGTAAATATGGGCAGGAAGAGCACTAAATCTGACTACAAACTTGTCCTAGTAGATCTGTTTGGTTTTGAACAGCCCTATTAATTCTTGCCACATTGAAGAATGCAAGCAACAACATTGAGATGGCTCATGGGACTTGGAGGTCAAACCATTCATACATGGAAAGAAATTAAACAAGATTGTCAAGAAGCAATGATTGTCTAAATAATTTCAACATTAGAATATTGATTCATTACTGTAAGAGAATGAAATGACTATAGGAAACAAGATTTGGTACTACTGAAATCAAAGAGACATAACTACATGAACTCAAAATTTTGTTAATCGCATAGTGTGGACAAGACTCACTCTAACTACCAAAATATGCTACTCAGTGTTGCCTTTGCAATATATGTCTCACTAACACTAGGATTATAACCAATGCCTAGACCATGCCAAGAACCAATATAGTTTGTAAGTGGACCTGTTAGTTTCAATGTGGGCCAAGATTGCTCAAACACCATTCGTATAATCCATAAACTTGGCACTTTGACCAAACTTTGACTAGAGGCTAGCACTTGAGCGATGACACTTGGAGATGATCCAATGGATGAGATCCATGTCGATCCATGGGCACATAAAACCAACATACCTGATTTCCAACAAGAGGCACACAACTATGTATCAATTCACCTGTATATACCTGAAATCCAACAATGTACCTGGATTTCACAATGAAGCCAGGAGCAGTTCTTCATGAACCTGTTCCAGAGGGTTGGAATGCATTTGTCTATGTTTTATAAGGTGAGCAAATTTTTGGAAATCTTGTGTCATCAAATATTGGTGATCACCACACTGTTCAGTTGGGCTCTAGCAATGGATTGAATATCTGGAACAAGTCAAACATTCCCTGCAGATTTGTCCTAATTGGGGGCCAGCCACTGAATGAACCAGTGGTTCAATATGGTCCCTTTGTTATGAACAATGAATAGGAGATAATTTAGGCTATTGAAGACTATCAACATTCCAAAAATGGATTCAAAAGAGCTATCGGCTGGAGTTCTGATCCTATGGGGCTTAGTGATGATGAATAGACTCTAGAGAGCATATTGATTCAAACTATGATACCAAAATCACTGTTGTTGACATGGCCTCAGGAGCACCAGATTTATGCTTTTAAAGTACATTCACATAGCTATTTCCATATATTGTTTTGTCTATGATCCTCAGTTTGTTTCTTGTTGAATTCATTCATTACATTTTCTACCGGTACAAAATATTCCACATTGTAATCAACTGTTAAGTTATTCTAATAGCAAATTGTTTCATTCTGCTTTAATTTAGTAGAATTATTTTGGAAATTAACTCCAAGGTTCTTTCATAGCATTTCATGGGATAAATGTCTACTAGAGTTAAGGATTGTTACATTGCAAAATCCTTTTTTTCGTATATTATTGATTCTTAAGAATGTTATTTGACCTTTTGCTTATGGTGGACCATTGTTCTAGGCAGTGACACACATAAGTTGCCAAGGTTTGCTTTTTATTTTGTAAGAACTGAAATGCATTGAACTTGAAATTGTGGTAGAGTGCAAAATCTAGAATTTAACAAGAAGTAACAAGATTCAGAAAAGGAAATTATTAATCAGTTGGATCAATTTTACAGGAAAAATTGGTGAAGAACAGCTCTTGGCTTCATTGTGAAATCTAGGTACATTGTTGGAGTTTGGGTATATATAGGTGACTTGAGTTTGTCCCCTTGAGAAAATATTATTGTTGCAAATCTACCCCAAAAAGAACCCCTGTACCTGCTGCTGCCCTATATGGCCTACAAAAAATGGCCTAAGGCTTGTTGTACGACTAGCCCTGTACGACTGTCCCTACAAGTCTAAAACCTCCACCAAGTTGGCACAGCCTCCTGTAACTGTTTCCTTGTCATTGTACTCTTCTTCCTACCAAATTTGGATATTAAAAGTCCTTCTCTACTCTCTGGAATGAATCACTTTTGAGGACCTGTCTAGGGTTGGGGTTGCCCATTTCAATGGTCTCTATAAGGAACATAATAAAGCTACAATAGCAGAAGTTGTAAAATGGCAACTCTATTCCCTAGCTTTGTCTTTGAGGAGGACATTGTAACTTTGCTGGAGAAGGTAACAAAAGATGAGCTTCAAGAGATCTTGCATTCTTTAAAAAAGACAAAAACCCTAGCCTAGATGGATGGCCAATAGAGTTTTTCTAATATTTTATGAGGTGTTGGTTTGAAAATCTCTTAAGGATTCTCAAGGAATTTCAGGTTTTTGGTAAGATGCTGACAGATTTCATGTCCACTTCTATAGCCCTCGTCCCTAAGTTTGATAATCCTATTAGTTCTGAAGAATTCAAGCCAATTTCATTGTGTAAATGTATCTATAAAATTAGTTCAAAAGTAATTGCTAAATGGATAAAGGCTCTGCCATCTAGGTCCATTCTCCAAAAACAATTTAAATAGTTCACTGGATGGTATATTCATAAGGTTGTAGGGGTGGCTTAGGAAGCTTTTCATTCAATTGAGGTAACAGAAGGGATTAACAAAGCTCTTTTAGAGGCCAAAAAATTGGGGTTTTTTAGAGGTATAAAGGTGGGAACCAAATTATTTTTGTCTCATCTTTTTTTTGTGGATGATATTCTTCTATTTAAGAGAAGTAATGGACCTATATTGTTTGGCTAATGGAATGCAGGATCAATGTCGGAAAGTCCTTTATGGTGGTTGGAAAATAAAACATAGTTCTATTTATGCAATTTTTCCTTTTCTCAAGTTGAATGTCACTGGTGCATTAAATATTAGGGGTTCTCCTAGTGCATAATTAAGGTTGTAAAAGGTGATCAGCCCAAGTGGTAGGCTTCCCAGTTTCCACAGCTGTCTATCCTTGTTCTAAGATAAAAAGCATCACAGTCATTTTTAGACAAAACCAAATGCTAATGTCACTTCATTGTAGAAACCACAAATAAAGCACCAGGATAACAAAAGCAAAATGTCAATATATATTTAAGAGTTGATATTATTGGTGCTTTTGTGACATATTATTGGTAAATATAAGTAAGAGTTGATTGTGACATCTAAGCAATATAACTGAGACTTGACTAGTAATCTTTTTTTTTTTGTATTAACAGCTTTCGCAAATTGCCCATGCCAAAGTTGTAGAGACTGACTATTGACTGCATGAATTTATTTTGGGATTATATATCAAGATTTATGTTTCTGTCATTTATATTTAAATTTTACTTCCATGGTCTCAAGTAAATACATGTAGTAATGTTTATTTACTTCTCTATGGTAACAGGCTTATCGTTTGAGTTATGCCTGAGTACATCCCCATGCCTGCCTTGTTTTCAATATAGCAATGTGCATTTAATCCATTCATCTATCTATCCATGTCAATGCCTTTGTTTTTTATATTAAAAAATTGGTCCCAATTGGTCATATAAATTACTTTTGGCTTAGATGGATCCAAATATACATATAAATAGAGGGTAACAGACAGATCTTGCCTACCATTATGCTAGGCTACACTGAAGGAATTTTGACAAGCTACACCAGCTTGGATTGAATATGGAATGCCAAAAACAACAATGTGATAAAAAAAAAACTTAAATCTAACTACCTTTTAAACAGAAGAGACTCAGAATTTTGATAAGCTCTGTTTTTTACTATTGCCATCTGCTAGTGGAGAATGATTTCATTGACATGCGTGTTGGAAAATAGGAAATGATTTTTTTTTTAAGCTCTTTTTAGAATGAGAGTTAAGAAGATTTTTTTATCTTGTGTCTCAGTACCATCCATATTTTCTTCACCCAGGATTTTCCTTCTGCGGGCTGAACCATTATTGGACTGATCCTTACTTCCCTACTTTCTCTTCAAATATATTTTGGCTGGCTGACTACTTCCATATTTCAATGTCTCCCACTGCCTTTCTTCCTTACTCTCTCCTGAGAATTCAAAATCCTGAGCTTCACTTAACTCTTTGTTGGTTTTATTAGATTTTTTCACTGATTTTGAAGGAGTACTCTCCACATTTCTGGCAGAGAGCAGTGTGCACTGTGGATTTGATTCTTCAATTCCCACATTCTGATGAGTTCAAAATAAAATTGTTAGAATCATGCTTGAAGTTGCATCCTCCTTTACCAAATATCACTAGAGAAGCATGTCAAAGCTCAAAACCAATTTGACAAAGAATTCAAGAAACATGAGAAATATTTTCTGATGTTAGAGTTCAGCATTTCATTTATGTTTATAACAATATATAGGTCATGATATATGAAATATGATAACTATAGATGATAGATATGAAACTTCAATGAAAATAGGGTAACTTCCCCGGTTACTTCTATTAATTAGATAATAATTTATACTAATTAATAAAACAATTTGCAGATGCTTTTTTCCTTCCATTTGCAAACATGCATAGTATAGTAACTAGTATTTCTAACTAGGTTGCCAAGGGCAGATAAAAATTTTCTGATTATTCATCTTTAAGGGTTTGATATATTGATATGTTTAGGGGCCAATTTCATCATGCACAGACCTAATTCTAAAAGAGAAGAAGAAGAATGAATTCAAACAAGACACTAAAAAACCATTACTCAATTGACAAACAGTACCAGGGGTTATAAAAGGTCAAAATCATATGAATATTTATTTTAGGTTGGGTATTGAATAGTCCTTTTCAACACTTGCACTTGAAGGGAACCAAGGTAGAGGAACATGCTACAAAACAAGGGAAATTTGTGTGAGATTGATGAAAATCACTTACCAATGACCTATAGGAGCCAAAAGTAATTCCCAACCAACATCTTGTTCTAGGGATGCAAAGGAAGCCTCATAAGATAACAACACAAAAAAAATCAAACTTGGGAGCAATCCAAGTTAATAAATGTGACTTTAACACATCTCTAAATTACAATATAAATTTATCATAAACATAACTCTTTTATTGAAAACCATAATGGGAGATTCTAACATGTTCTTTCAATATACTAGACAATCCATATATAAAACTTTCGTGTAGAATTTAAATTCAAGACTAGCTTGGAAAAACAATAATGATCCTGCACCAGACATGTGATTTTTCTCCCACTCTAACAAAAAAAAAACCAAATCCATATAAGGTAAGATGATCATCATGTCTAAGGACATAATCCATAAATTAGTTTTATTCCGCTCTCTATTGAAGCTTTGCAAAAGAGTCCAAAGCATTTTAGTGAAAAAAAATACTTAATATCAGAACAATTGAAAATATTTATTGTTGTAGACCATGAGTTTCTACATTAAATAGAAACTTAACATTGAAAAACATGGAAACAACACAACACCTGATGTTTCAGGGATGATTTGGGCGGCACCCTTGTCCCTGAGCATTTGGCTAATTTATGTGGATATGATGGCATTGTAAGCCTCTTTCTAGAGTTTAGGATGTAATTCAAGTATGTATTCTAGAACCCTAATTCATCACTCATACTAGGAGAATAGAGTTGACTGTCGGTTTGAAGATAGTAGTCTAGGTAGGAAATAATAAATGTGGCACATTGTAGAGAGGACATTAAGGGTAGCAGCTACAAGGATGTTTTTAGGTTTTGCTCCAAAATTTTTTGGACAAAATAGCAGTGACAGAGTAGACTGATGATGCCTTTTCAGACATGTCTATAAGTGTGTTATTCCTTAGATTTATGGAAGAATAAAAGCCTACAAAAACCAATCTACAACATGACTTCTTACATTTCTATAGGCCTGTAAACTGGTAGCAGATTGACAGCAAAACAAGGATCTTTTTTCGTAGTAAATATGGGTAGGAAGAGTACTAAATCTGACAGAAACTTGTCCTAGTAGATCTGTTTAGTTTTGAACAGCCCTATGGTTATACTTTTATGATTTTCAAAATTGTTGGCATTTCCTGTGGAAACAACACAATACCTGATGGTACCAGGAAAACAGAGGAATAATTCCTACTTCATGAATATTCTTTTGTTTAGTAGCTACTCCAAGGTCACTGCATGCTTACATCAATGGATCCAACTTCTCCACTGAGTCAACTTGAAATGTGAAAAAATATATTCTTAGGAATATATATTTTCAAATAAACATTAAGAGAAAAAAAAGAAACAAAAAACAATGATGATGCCCCAAATCATTGCAATTTGACTCATTTTCTAAAAATTTATTGTGTGTTGATATTAGAACTTAATAAGTTTCTCACAAGTTTGAGCATAAGAAGAAGCATTTTGAGGTAAATGTAACGTGAAGAACAATTAGAAGGACCTGTCCCATCATGTATAAGTTCTAGGCATGACTTATTAGCATTTTCAGCACATTCCAAGTAAATTTTTGCAATCTTAGCAAGTAAACATCCATAAGCCATTATTTGGATCCTGCATATGGGTAGGATTACCCTCCTCACAATCAATGCGAAGTAGTTCTGGTCATAGTATGAGTAATTATGAGAATGCAATAAGCAATTTTGGAAACTTTTCAATGTTAAAGGAGGACAAAAGAGAATTATGTTCAAAATAACAACCCCAAATCATGAATTCTAGGCACATATTGGAATGCAACAATGGTCCTTTTCAAGTTATCAAAAAGGGGGGTGATGGCTCAGAATCACAATAACAATTCATTGTTAAGGAGTTCCAAGACCATAACTTGGTCTTTAAATATATGAAAAAATAAAACTGTTTAGTTTCACTAAGGTCGAGTTGAGTAGTTTTAACATATCAATTTGACAGAATTCTGCAAGGAGAATTTCTTAGTTTACCTCCCCGTTGTCTTGTGGCATTTGCAAGATGTGTGCCTACATGGTTAACCATTAGATATGCCCTTTGTGTGACTGCGTGGTTAAAATTCGGATATGCCCATTGTTTGTAAGACTATCAAAACTCCTGATAGGCTCATTGTTTATAAGAATCTCCTTCATGTATGTTCTCTCATATATATATATATATATAATATCATGCCATCGAATTGTAAGTAATGACATACATTCTTGTCATGGAGAAGGTTAGATGTGGGATTTCAGGACTCAATTTGGCATATCAATAGGTTAAAAAATGTGATGCCCTTGATCCTACATGCATTGTCAAATTCCATTAATGCCATCCTTCATAAAATTTTGTTTGACAACTGACCAATTACCATCATTTTACAACACAAATTAAACTCACCATTATCCTAGAACCAGTTTTCACTTACATTTAACTCTTTAATTGATGCATTAAACACAAATAGAAGATGAATACATAGTTACATAGAATGAAGTGGTGATTCTTGCAGTATAACCCACCTTACGTTTAAGGTATGCATGCTTCTTTGGACTTTAAACCACTACCTGCCATCCACATGCATACCAACATATCACATAGTTTAACATCATAAGAAATAGATATAAAACCTACATGCTTCATTAGAGAGGGGAAGAGAAGTGTGATGCCAGATGGTCTGTCTAGTGTGAGTGTGACTGATAAAATTCAGAATTAGCTGCTAAGACCACCTTGAGTGCATGGTCTGATTCACCAAAAGGATAAGACCACTTTGAGTGCATGGTCTGATTTTCCAAATGCATAAGCAAACAAGAGAATAATACTGAATAAGAGAATAATATTGAATAGACTAATTGCTATAAGTAAGAATTGAGTTTAGTTTGAAAGCCATAGCCATAGACATCATATGGACTAGATCAAGGTTTAGTAATAACAGAATTTGATGTTGAAAATAAGTGAAACAATCATTTCTATGACCAAATACACCAAAAAGCTTCAAAAATTTAATCCCAGATATTTGGCATGATGTTGCCAATCTATATTTTGTCTGGCCTGATGTTGCCAATCTATGTTCTGTCTAGACTGTCTCATATATGATTACATAAACATACAAAACCTTCATAATACCAACTTAAGAACCAACAACATTCAGACTCATAAACCTATTTAATAACCCTAACCAGGCTTGCGACTTCAAGAATATATAACTAGCTACTTCACATATATTTCCCAATCAAAAATAAAATTGATACACTATTGAAATCCTGAAATGAAAAATTGCAATCCACCTCTTAATAGGACATGACCACATGGGAGTTGGGATTTTATAGTATTTATAATTCATAATTGTTTGCATTAATGTTCAGAATCGAGCTTATAATTATGACACTCTTCGGATTGGATTTTCCAATAAACTTAAAACCTTTTCGGCCGAGAATGGTCTTCTCTAAATTATAACTTAGAATGATTACCATTTCTGAGCTCTCTCAATGCCTAAACTTAGGTCATCACTCAATATTTTCTCTTCTACTATAGGTTCCTTGCCTATAAATCTTCAAAAAAAATTGAACCAACCTTTGGGGTACGGGCATAATACAAACAGACAGATGGATAGACGGACTGTAGTCGTAAAGCCCTGTCCACCTAAAAATTATTGCTATTTCCAAGATACATTGTGTTATTGTCTTATACACCAAAACTGAAAACTACAAGCATACAATCATAGCCACAGTCACATAAACTAAACACACAGAAAAATCATCCTATATCCATTTGGGAGACTATAGTGGTATTAGAACATTTTGTCAAACTGTTTGACAAAATTTCCCAACCAAAATGGCACAATTTATAATTAGGGGAGGGGCTGCAATATACTCTTGGGCTCATTGATTTGTATGTACCAGTGGTTAGTGCCAAAAATTCCATCAAGTCGTGGCTTTAGGAGGAGTGTTTAAAACTTTAATACTAGGAGGGGCTGCAACACTCTTCCTAACCTACATGTCAAGAAAAATAAATAACTTAGAGCTATTTTACTTTGTTAGTGCCACTATTACAGCTGTGCAGAAGCTGTGTTATTAGTATTTAGAGCTACTGTTACAATTCCAATATTATCATAGATCCTCAGAAAGTTGTTGTTTGTTGGAAGATTAAGGCACATGGAACCACATTTTTAAGCAAGGCTATACATGCTAATTTAAATGTTATTCCAATAGTGGAATTATTCTTGTTATTTGCTGAAGTGTAGTGTATGTATTTTTGGGACTTGAGTTAAATAAAATCAAGAATTGTATGCCAAGTCTATAATGACCAACCGATAAATTAGCCACCTCAAGCTAGAGACATTACAGCGGTATCAGAGCTGTGCATCCTGCAAGCCTGAGGGATTATAGAGACATTAAAGCCCCATCCACCTCAGAGTTTAAAGTCTAGTTGAAGATTCAAGTGAGATTCAAGCGCACAGGCCAAAGGCTATGGGATTTCTTAATTTACTCAAGTTTACTAAAGAAAAATGCAAGTTCGAGACCCGGATGGATAACTTTTCATTCAACCGAAGGCATTTTTCATCAAATATTAAACACACTATAGCTTACCTCCAAGAATGCTATGCAATGGCTCTCCAACATGCCTCCTCCAGCACCAGAGAAACCCACCACACACCCACGACCAGAAAACAGTGAATAAATGCCCTCATTTTCCAGAAAACACTGCTACCACTACTCCAATTTGAAAATATTCCCTGTTATCCAGCCAGAAAACACAATGGAGAAAATGTGGAGAAAACCCACAGAAAACCTAAGGAGAAACATGCCCTTGTTATCCATAAAACCCAGAAAAATGATGGAGAAAACCCAAGGACCAACACGCCCTTATTATCCAGAAAACCTGGAAAAACGATGGAGAAAACCACTTGAAAAATCTACACAGCACATGCAGATGCACTCAGACCACAAGAAGACCCAGCTCGCAGGTACCTCGGCTTGGTGCAGGTGCACTCAGACCACAAGCAGAAGTAGCTTGCAGGAACCTAGCAGGCTTGGAGGACTGGTGAACGGCGCAGGTAGGAATGTTGAATAAAATATACCCCAGCATATTGGATATTTAAATAGTTAAAAAAAACCCTTTTTACCCCTAATATACCCCCAATATATTTATTTTTTAATTATTTAATTTTAACCCCCCCAATATGAACGGACGTGATATTATATTGGTCCCTAGGTGACGCCCCCGTGAGTAAAATCAAGCAATCCCAAACAAGCTGAGCGAAACAATATTAAAAGGAGGGTCCCAATTTTTTTTAGAAATTTGCGAAATTATTGCAGCTGCAACAATTGGTGACTACCTGGTGAACCCCATATTCTTTAATTAACTCTTCCCTCATTAATAGACTGTTTAGTGATTAAACTCATAGGTTGAATTATTCTAGATTCTTGTATTCCTATAATGGCAAACACATGCATTTAAATCATTCATGACAGTCCATTTTTGGAAATGGGAACACAAAAATCTCAAAGTCAGGATAACTCTTTTGAGGCTTACCAGATGAATTTTATTTTACCCCCATCTTTGGGTAGTTTCCAGCTTGGACACCACATGATTGTAACATATGGTAAACATAAATATTCATTTGTTCCTCATTCCCATGCCATTTTACACTTTTTTTTGCCTTTTGAACCTTTTGTTCTTTTGAGTCCTCCATATTCCTTTCTTTCTGAATTTTATTCAGGCTCTTCTATCCATAGTGTCCTTTTGTGTGAGAGATGTATTTACTTTTCAAGTCATGGATGGAGAAGAACTTTTGGAAATTTTGTATTCATGTGTTTCGATACTTTGCTTTGATATGTTTTCTTCTTTTAGGATTTTTTACTCTTAACAGGATTTAGGCTTTTAAATCTTGGCATGGGATCATTTATATATAATAAACTGTTTACCTTTCTTCCTTTCTGTGGGTCTTTCGTTTTCACCCCCTAAAACCTTTTAGATGTGAAATGGATGGAGCCTCGAAATAGTATTCCAGACCTTTTGATTCTGAGTTAGTTTCAGGGATTAAACAAGACTTCAATGAGTTCATAGCCATTTAGGAAAACTACTTACTAGAAGAAATTCTATCAGTTCAAACAAGAATGCATAGTCTTATCCCAAAGATTTCAGTTAATTGAGAACCCTGATGCTTTCCACACAACCAAAAGTTTGCCTCTTTTATTCAAAACCAAACCAAAAATAACTAGAAACAATAGCAGCAAATCAAAGTAAAAAAAACTACAACAAATTATTTATGTACAAGGTTATCAAGAGCAAAAAAAACCAAGAAAAATAAAATTTGAGAACTAAACCACTACCTGATCAATTCTCTGCGGACCCCTATAGATCCAATAATTTGTAAGTTAAGGGGATAGGCTCGACTGCAGATGTGAAATACCCAACCATTATCTAATTTTGCTATTTTTGAAACAAAAACTATGTCTACCAATTTACAATCAATCTCATCATCCCATGAACATTGAAGGAGATCAGGCTGAGTGTATGTTATGTTGTTGGCTTCTCCTGATGCAAGATGTCTTAGTTCAAACTCAATTAGATAATTCCCCAATACAGAATGTACTGATTCATTTTCTCTTTCCAACTTAGTGATAGTGTGTTTCATGTAAGGCTCCCCTAAAATTTTGATATGATTTTTGACTCCTTTATGAGGCAGCCATAAATGTGACCAATCTGAAGAAAAATACCCCTTTAACCTAGCGGACCAGTCTCGGTTCAAAATAAGTCCATAACCATCAGGTATGTCTGCCACCACAATATCAATATATTGACATATCTTTTCATTTGCAGATAAACGAATGAGAACATTCTCCATTTCCCCGACTACTTTCACATTAGTCATGTCTAATTGATTAACTTCCCAAGAAGTAGGTTTTGGATGTCCATTAATTGTTTTGCAAACTAGGAGTGGCATAACATTCATTGATGATCCAGAATCTACCAAACAATTATGCACCTTGTGATTCAAAATTTCCAAATTCAAAAGGAAAGGTGGGGTTTTAAACCTAGTTTTCCCTTCCCCAATTTCTTCAACATCTTCCTCCACAGCTTGGTTTTCTCTGGGTAGCTCTTCCTATGGTTCTTCAGGATTTTAATATTTTCCTTGTCATCACCTACTTGGTCTTCCATAGGATTAACATGCATGTTGATTTGCTTTGGACCTTGACTGGTAATGGTGACTTTAGGTACTTCACCATCAACATTGTTCCTTGGTTGTTTCCTGACATTCTCTTGCAACTTCTTGATCTTAGAGAGCATTTAATTGTCTTTATTCACCAAATCCATGCCTTTTGTTGTCATTTTTATTTCTGGTATCCCCTTAGGTTTCAGAATACTTCTTTCTGTATCAAAAAGCGAGACACATTCCCATAAAAACATGGTATCATTCTCTTGTTTTTATGTGGTCTTACTACCTTTTTCCTCTTCATCACTGTCCTTAGTTAATTTAGAATCCAACAGCTGATTTATAACCAATGTCATTGAATTTATCCATTGAGGACAATTCTTTTCAGAATGGGGTTGTTGGTGTAAAGTGTAAAAGTTATCCATCCCCACCTCCGTTAAATTCATCAATGCCGAACTGTATGGAGGAGGTTTGGGTTGGTTGTTATCCTCTATTTTCTTGTAATATGGCTTATATGCTTTTTGAGCTTCCTTTTCTTTCTCCAAATCTATTATTCTGTTGGAAATCTTTTGCATCATTTTTAACATCCCCTCAAAATCATGTTATTGCTCGTATTTAGGTTTAGACAGCAATAAGGATTTCTTCCCAGAAGGTTTTTCTCTATACTACTCAGGATAATCTTCTATACTTTCCTTTTCAGCCTCTACTCTTTTAGTTTCTTCATAAGTCTCTGATAACGTAGGCTTAACTTGAGCTTTTGCGAAAATAGCCAAGTCAGGACCTAAAGCTAAGGCATAATACTCAATTAGAACCTTGTCAAGGGGCTTATCAGTTGCAGAGAAGTTCTTATGGTAAGCAGAAAATCTTTGAGTAAAATTATTTACCTTTTCCTTTATTTCTTTTTTCAAAGTGCCTAAACCTTTCATTAGTGCTGCATGTGTCTTTTGGGCTGCATATCTACTTTTGAATATCCTTTCGAAGGTATCCCAATCAGGGATAGAGTTTGTAGGAAAACTAAAATACCATGATGCTGATGCTCCTTTAAGGGTATGCGAAAAAAGTATACAGACTACATCCCCATGTTCCCCAGCCCTTAATCCTTATATTGCCAAGTAGAAACTTTGCAAATGGTCATCTACTAAAATATTCTCATTAGGATCAAATTTGGGAAGCATCTTCTCAAAAGCTTGAGGTAAGTCATGCAACGAAGGTGTTAAGTTCAGGGGTGATCTGGATTTCCAAGTAGGTGGTGGATTTGTTGGGTTAAGTGGCTGATTTGCATTTATACCTACCATTAATCTGGGTGGAGAGTGAGGAGTTGCAAGAACAGGAATATTCAAAGTAGAACAGTAAGGTGTGTTTGGGCCTACTTGATTCAAAGGCTGAACAACTTCCTGTGATGCTACTTCTACTAATTCTTGCAAATTTCCAACCAACACTGAATCTTCCAAGATGGGACGGTCTTTCTTCTTGTACTCTCTTCAGGGTAAATCAGGGATAGTGGGTAATCCTCCAATACTCTTAACATATGCTCTAGTGTGTCTCCTTAGATTATTAACAAATTCATTGTCTACAGAATACAAATTTTCTCCATTCTCTTTAGTATTTGGATCAGGAAATAAACTACTTTCAAAACTATCACTGGTGGAGTAATTTCGAGGAAATGGATTTCCTCAGCCAGACATGCACTAGTGGCCCTCCTTCTAGCACCAAAAACTGTTGAGGCCTAGACAATCACAGGCAACAATAGGAAGGGATTCTCCCCAATCAACATTCCCAACTATCCCGTGAATATTTGGTATGGGGAATCTATCCGGTTTGCGGTCCAGCTACCGTAAGTCAAGTAACAAAAATAAAGGGTTTTACCGGTTGTGGCCCGGTCCACCGTATATTTTTTTTGTATATTTTTTTTTAACTTTTAAGTATGATATGCAAATGCCTATCTAACATGCATATTGATAAAGAATACGAGGAGTTGTCACAATGTGATGCGCAGGTTCTTACCTCTCGTCTTAAACTCTCTCGCATCTAAATCACACACAACAAGAAAACAAGACTAACTAAGATGTCCCTAGGGAGAAATATTATCAAATAATAATTAATGTATACTTCTCATATGTTAATATAAATCACAAACAGTTTTTCTTAGAATCAAAACACATAAACATGAATAGAGATATGCACAACAATATAACTCATTGTTTGTTAAAACATTCATTACTCAAAGTGGAAATTATCATAAAATAAACCAGAGAACATTCATACAAGAACATAGGTTCAGAAAGTTAAAATGATCTCATAGTTAATGAAACACAGCTGAAAACAAAATAGTTCCCCTTCAACATTGTTCATTTCACCACATTTGAACATTCCACACAGGACTTTCTCCAACAGGAAAAATTGTAACTTTATTATTGCAAAACGAAATAGTTCCTTTTACAACAAGTCTTTTCACAAGTCTCATTGGGAAAAATCCCCTTCTCTATCTAATTCTCCTATACTTATACAAAATACAAAAACTATTGGGTTGCCCACAAATGACCCTTGGGCTTCCCCAACGCTTCATCTCCCATAATTTTCTCTCATTTAGTGCTTATACAATTTACATTATATTACATTTAAAAAAACTAATAAAGCACCTAAGTGGAGGGCCCCGCTTGATTGTTCAGGAACTTCTTCCATGCTAAAGTTTTTGAGGCAATGTTCTCGAACTTAGAAGGTTTGAGAAAACAAATATTGATTTCAAATTTGGAAACCCGATTTCTTATCACTTCGATCCTGGATGAGCTCAAGTGTAGTTGATCTTCTAGCAACTGTACACTAACCGTTGAATGAGCTACCTCATCTCTCAGGATCTGCTTGTCCAGAGCCTTGATCTATTGAATTCTCTATTCATCTTCCTGATATCTATTCTGCAACATCTCTATAAATAGGTCATTGTCTGGAAATGCGTCCATTCTCTGCTCAGCAGCCACCTGGCAACAGTTTTAAGTGATCAAAAGTCTCCTACAGAACTCAGTACAAGCTCCCTTCGTTTTCTTTACAGCCTTCTTAAATTCTTCAGCTATGTTTATGGAAAACTCTAATAAGTCATAGTCTTGTTTTAGGCCTTGTTGATCCTTTACTGGTAGGTCTGTAGGGATCTCCTCATTGGCCTCTAATCTCGCTATTCTTCCCATCAGGACTTCTAAAATGTCCTACGATCTGTCCATGAAATATGAAGAAGTTTCCAAAATTTCTTCCAGTCTATTATCTACCTGCAAAACCTTGCACCTCTCTTCTTCTATGGATGCTTGTAGCCTATGGATTTTGTTTCTTTGTGCTAAAACATGTTCTTTGAAAGGTTGAATGTTGGATTGCTGTTCCCTGGCTTCTTCCAAAGCTGCTACTAATGAAGCAATTTGTCCTTTAAGCTCTACTGCTTGCACCTGAGATTGTTTCTCTGACTCCTCCAAAGTAGCCTTTTGTAATTCCATCTCCCCTATCTTACTTTGTAGCTGGTCCTTTTCTATATGAAGACTTTCACATACTATTTTCAGCCCATCCTTTTCTATCATTAGCTACTAAAATTCCTGCTGCAACTTTGCTAGGATTTCCTGGACAACCTTCAAAGAAATATTCTCTACTTGGAGGGATTGGAGCTCTACCTTTGAAGTCTTTATTTCATTTTGCATGTCTTCAAACTTTCTTTTCAATTTATTGCTTTCTTCTCTCTCCCTTCGCAATGTATCTTTTAGTTGGGTAGCAGCTTTCCTTTATTGCTCAAGGTCAGTCATTATCCGATCCACATTATCCTCAGAGGCATGGATCAATGCTACTCCAACACGGATAGTGAATCTTGGGTCCTTATCCATTCCATGCACCATGGTTGTATTGTTTATCATATTCCCTGACTGCCTTCCAGTTTCATCTCTCCTCTCGGTCCTCTTCACAATTCTTTTCTTTTCCTTATCATAAAAAATGGTATTGAAGTTTGGAACTTCTTCCCCTTTATTTTGTTCAAAAGGGATCAGTATTAGGCCAGAAACAACAACCTATCCTAAGGTGCTGTTAGTAATTGCATCAGGGTCTTGAGATTTAGGATGATCCATATCCTTAACCTGAGTGTCTGTAGGGTCAAAAGTCTATTGCTCTGTCATGGACCCCACCATTTTTAATCTTTCATCCTCCTGTTTCCCCATCAATGACAAAGAGAACGTGTCATTTTCCTGAGCAGTCGATTCCACACAAAATAAGTTTCAGCTACTAATGGGGTACAGAAGTGGACAAAGTCTCTAGGAGTGCATGTTATTGGAGGGATAATTTATTATTCTAAAAATTGCAAGACTTTCAACCAGGTGTGTGTGTGGGGATCTCTCTCCTTTTCTCTATTTCATCCTCCATTTTATGCTTTAACAAGGATTTTGAATTATGAACACATCACTTGAGATCGTTGTAGTGCTGGTAAAAGACTTTGGAATTCATGGTGCCTTGCAAGAATGTTTTTAACAACAAATCATGCACACAGAACGTTTGTCCCAAGTGCTTGCTCAATAGGTTAGTTTCGTACACCACCTCCTTGGTAGTGGTTTACATGAATAAAATCTATAACAAGTATTAATTTTTATTTATGATGACACTCTCTCTCAGCGTGTGTATGCCTATAGCATGGGCATCATTAGGGTCAGAGAGATCCACTATTTTCTTATTGAGAAACTACAAGTTGTGCAACCAGGAATGATTGACATGGTCACTCAAGAAAAAATTGTCCAAATACTTGTTGGGTTTTGAGGCTTCATTGGTCTATTCAAATCCATAGTAACTATACACACTGATAAGCATGGTAGGTATGGAGAAAAGGTTGAAGAGGTTGTTAAATCTGAGGAGTGGAAATGCCCACGGTGCAGAAATATTTGCAATTACATTATTTGCATGTAAGCTTGAATATAGAAATTCATTTAGGAAAAGGCATGAACTTTTTATGTTTCCTTTTGTAAATCAATTTTTCAATCAGGTTTTGATAGCTAGCATTGTCTGATATTTTTAGAAATGAAGTTGTTGAATTCATTATTGCAAGAAAAAACAAGGTTGTGCTCCTACCAGAATTCTTGTGCATGCAGCCAAGGCTACATGCTTTGATTCTGTTGTTGATTTACTCAAGTGTCAAGGTCTCTCTAAGGTAAATACCTGCATACGTGAATATTTCAATTTTACCCTTGAAAATGATGATGTCCTGAAAGAAATATGTTCTATAAATCTAGTCTTCTTAATACATATTCTATCTCTTGAATGCAACAAACACACTTGATTGCAAGACACTAATGTTGATACAATAGCATTTTTATTTCTTATGGATCCTTCTATGCAATAATGTTCATCGGATATCCTTATCAGATCAATTAAAGGAGGTTTATGTACTATTAATAGGGATATCTTTCACTCATTTCTTCTGAGATAAATACTGGGGTAGACGTCGATTCATGAGGGCCAATAGTTGGAAGTTAGGGTATTATTACTGGAATAATATCTTGAAGGTGTATTGACTGTATGAAAAAAAAATGTTTAGTTTTTTAAGTTGTTTTATTTTCATATCTCTAAAGTAAATTCATATGTTAAGGGAACTATTGTATACTTATTTGTAAGATAAAAATTAAATGTACTGCTCTGTTTCATACATTTACCTCGCAATGGTACTAGAATTTTCCACATTAGACTTCTGAACTTCATACATTAATATAAAAAACCTGCAAGGAAAAGAACATACATATTATCTCCCTTATTTAGTTTTCGAAGTTCCACATAAATTTGATGCATAGAACAGCTTAAAATTTTTAGAGAACAATAACAGTTTAGCTAAACAAAAGATAAAATGAGGGTATATTTTGGTAGGATAAAAGAGAGTTCATTAGAAAGTCCAACTTAACCTTATAACATATTACCTAGAAGCAAGAGATAGAGAGCTCATAAACTTTCTTGGATTACCTGTAGTACCTACTGCATCAATACCATTAAGCCCACAAGGCCCTGAGGTAGCATCTATATTAAAAAATGCACATGTTTCTTTTATTAGGAATTCAAAAAATATTACATATATAGTTGCAGACTCATGGTGAATGTCCTTTAATGCAGAACATTCAAAACTATCGAGATTGGTAGCATTGACATGGTAATCCTAAACACTACTTGTTTCGACACTTTGTTGACAGTGGTCTAATTTTAACAATAATGAACTACAAACTGTGATATTGCAGACCTTGCTAAAATCCCCAGTAAAAACCAGAATTTCTTCAGAACTAGGAAGAGCATCAAATAGGTTAGGAACTTTAGTCTTATCTAATATTTGCTTGACCTTTCAAATGGAAGATATAAGACAGGGAAACAACAACAAAGGTGATGCAAACAAATCTATTGGTTCATATTTTTTACAACATGTGATTCCAGAATCATTTTTTTTCCTGTTCCCAAGAGGATGCTCTATAAATTCCCTCCATACATTAAGCAACCAATGATTGTCAATCATTGCATGGAACACGTCTGCCTTCTTTCTATCATGCAACTTTAAACTGGATACAAATTTCAGCCAAACTATAGAAATATATGAAATAGTAGTTACCATCTCTTCACATACACTCCCTTCTATAAAAGATAGATCATTACATACTAGTTCAGTAGCAGTGTAGTCTACTATTTGTGACACAGGGGATCCATTTCCATTCCCCTAATTTAAAGGAAGTTTATACAATATAGTGTTTAACACATACTTAGTTATGAAGTTATCCATGACAAAAAAATTAGCTACCTTCGAAGATCCTTCAAATTTGACTTTCAAAGCCTCACCCAGGATCAGGATCAATTCCTGCAAGTAACATGTTAATCCCTTAATGAGTATATTGTTGTATAGGCCTTGAGCCCTGAAGAATCTGGTTTTCCCTAGGTATTGTTCTCAAAATGAGGGGAAGTTCCTGGTGGGTTTCTTGGAGGTATTCATGGAAAAAAATGAACGATTACCCTCAAAACCCAGATGGAAATAAATCATGGAAAGATGAAAGATATATTATGTTGTTTCAATGAGCCCGTGAATAAAATTACCTCTCATGCACATAGAGGAATGCAGGTTTTACAACAATCAATTTGACAACTTGATTTCATACTAGAAGCTAAAAACATTGCAAAATATCTATTCAGCCAAATCCCAACAATAGCAATAGACAACAAAGGAAAGGACTTTAACTACACCAAGGTTATAGCCTAATCGTTAGAAATGTGCATCCCATACCACTAGAAATGTGCGTCCTATTGCATGAAGTTATAATTTATGTAATTATTAACAATATCTTATGTGAAGTCTAAAATAAAAATTGTTTACAGACTACTGGATTATAATCTCCAACTTAATTGTTAATTGAGCTTGGTTGTTTCCGGCAAGTGGGATTTTTTCTATCCTTGGAATCCGCTAAAGCATATTCTGAAAAAATTTAGTCCCAAATAACTTTTGACATTAGCCTAGATTCATTATGTACATATATATATATACCATTCAACAACTGGGAAAATTTTGTCCCAAAGAATTGTTGATTTTAGCATAGATTCATTATTTACATATATTGTTATGTTCTTTCCCATTCAAGTGATTCAACCACTGAGAAATGTTATAATGTATCCCACTATTCTTTTGTTGATTAATTAAATTCATATTGGATTATAGAATGGAAATTTAATGTTTATGCATTGATTCTCATCTCTAATTTTCCATTATAAATTTTTAAAGGATATGGATTAGTGTTGAAATCTATTTATGCATTCCTTGATAGTTCTATTTTTGTTCTTTATTGAAGTACCTAATAATATGATATAAAATCCATCATTTTGACCATTTTCATTTTTTGTAATCTTGGACATGTGTGACATTGTACACTATTTAGGAATATACTTGTGTATTTGCAGAAAAAACGTATTCAGAACCTTGCAAAAGTTAAGAATGATGGGACTATGGATGTTGATGTTACTGGCAGTGCCCCAGTGGCATCAAAATTGCTTGGACTAGATGTGTCTGACGTAAGAAAATATAGCCTATCAGATGACAAAGATGAACAAAGTAAATCAATCCCAAAGCTGAATATTGTAATGCTTATTGTGGGAACAAGGGGAGATGTTCAACCTTTTGTTGCTATAGCAAAAACTCCTCCAGGTGTGCTTATTTACAGGCTCCGTCTTTATTATAATTACCATTTTACTTGTACATATTGTGTCTTTAGTTTTCCTTATATTATTTGGGCTCTGTTTCACTGAATGTGTCCCTCTACTACTGTTACCTCACATAAATCAGGTTCAAAACATGTTTTTTTTTAAAGAAATTTGATGAGGCATATTTGGAAGTTTATGGTCAATGTGATTTCTAACTTGTGATGCAGATTACTGCTATTTTTTTCTGCTCTCTGAAAAACATGAACATAGTTGTTTCTTACAATTTTTATAACCATTATTTACAACACATGAAGGTTATAGGTTGTCATATACCCCTGTTGGGGAAAATGTATCCTTCATTTATTTTCTGTAAATGATACATTAACAAACTCATCACTATGCAGTCTGAACTCTGAACTCCATACAATAATTTAGTTTTTGATGCTCTCTGATATACCATCAAGGAGGAGTTGATTATTATGGATTTGATAGCCATTTTGAACAGCATACAAGTTAGATAGGCTCTTATCTTCACCTGCTGCATCATTTATTTCCTTCAAATTAGTTTTTTGTATTTGATTATTACATCTAGAATATGTAATTTATGTTGAAAGTTTCAAATGATGGTGTGTAATCTTCACCAATATCTTTATCATTCCAACAATAGCTATGGTACAAAATTCATCCAATCCTATGTGAAATAAGTACAGTTAGAGTGAAATAAACTCCATGTCATAGGAATGACTACTCGAGGTTAATCTCTCTTTAGCTTGATTAGCAGTAAGACTATTGAACAAAGGGAAGAATGTTCTGAATGTAGCTATTGTTGACAATCAAGAAAAATGGCAAAAGGGTAAGTTAGATGACCCAAAATCTAAATAGGAAGACATTCAAAAGTAGTTCCTCATAACATATTTCTCTTTTCTTCTCTTTTTCCACACTGCTCTACTTCAGAGTTGTTTCCTTTGTGTTTCTCATGTTCTTTTCCAATTTCTTTGTGAAATTGATAAACAGTAGTTTCCAAAGTCCAAATGTATTTCACGTTTTTTAATTCCATCATAAGAATGTAAAAAGTGTTCATCTGTTTAGGGAGGAGGGAATTTAGAGACAAAGGGGGTATACTTGATGAATGTCAGGTTTTGGGGAATGAAGAGAGAGAGAGAGGCGGGTTTTGGGAAAATTTCGTTGGAGGGGGGTTAAGGAGAGAAGGTCGTTATGAATAGGGAGATATAGGTTATGGGTAGAGAGATAAAGATAGAGAGAGAGAGATATGCGGGGGTGTGAGGATGGGAGTTAGGGGAGAGAAAGAGATAGAGATATTAAGTGTTAGGAATTTGGGGAGTATGGTAGTTAGAGAGAAGTAGGGTATAGTTGAGTACTGGTGGTATAGTTAAGAGTTATAGGAATTTGGTATTATGTTTCATAATAGTTATAGTGACAAGTTGTTAAGGGAGGGGGGTAGAAGAGAGAGGGGGTGGTGGGTGTTATAGGAGAGAGAGAGAAGGGGGAGGTCGATGTTATGGGGTTTGAGTAGAGAGGAAGAGAAACAAAGTGGGGGTGATTAGGGGTAGAGGGGAGGATGAGTTGGGGGAGAGAAATAGAAAGAGGTCATCAGGGTTACGAGTTTGGGGAGGAGTTTGGAATTTAGAGAGAGGGGCATTATTGTTGAGAAGTGAGGAAGTTGGGAGTAGGGGGAGAGAGAGATGGGGGATGTGAAGGGTAGGGGGAGTAGAAGGGGGGTTAGGAGAGAGGGTTATAGGAACTTATGAGTAGAGAGAGACGATAGAGGATATGGAGACTATGAGGGAGGTTAGGGAGAGAGATAGGGGGATGATGAGTAAAGAGAGAGAGAGTTATCCAAGGGGGGTGATAATCGTTAAGGGGGAGGAGGGGGGGATAGAAAGAGATAGAGATATAAAGTGTTAGGAATTTTGGGAGTATGGTAGTTAGGGAGAAGTAGGGTACAGTTAAGTAGTGGGGGTATAATTAATAGTTATAGGAATGTAGTCTTATGTTTCACAATAGTTATAGTGACAAGTTGTAAAGGGAGGGGGAGTAGGAGAGAGGGGGGTTATAGGTGTAGAAGGGAGAGGGGGGATGGGTGTTATAGAAGAGAGAGAGAGAGAGGGTGGGAGGGAGGTTTTATGGGATTGGAGTAGAGAGAAAGAGAAATAGAGGGGGGTGATTAGGGGTAGAGGGGAGGATGAGTTGGGGGACAAAAATAGAAAGAGGTCAATAGGGTTATGGGTTTGGGGAGGATTTAGGAATTTAGAGAGAGGGGAATTATTGTTGAGGAGTGGGGCAGTCGAGAGTAGGGTGGAGAGAGAGGTGGGATATGTGAAGGGTGGGGGAGTAGGAGGGGGGTTAGGAGGGAGGAAGATGGGAACTTATGAGTAGAGAGAGATGGTAGAGGATATGGAGACTATGAGGGAGGTTAGGGAGAGAGATGGGGGGGATTATGAGTAGAGAAAGAGAGTTATCCAATGGGGGGGATAATGGTTAAAGGGGAGGAGGGGGGTCAAGGGAGAGATAGAGATCAAGAGGGTTAGGTGTTTGGGGAGTAGGGAATTTAGCGAGAAGAGGGGTAAAGTTGAGTAGTGGGGGCCAAGAGAGAGAGAGAGGTGGTAGGAGGGACACGAGGTAAGAGAGGGAGAGGGGAGGTTAGGGGTAGGGGGAGTTTGAAGGGGGTTAGAGAGAGAGAGAGAGAGAAAGATATGGGGGGTTTAGTGTGAGGCGGAGGGGTATTAGGAGAAAGAAATAGAGACAGAGAAATGTGTGGTGGTTAGTTGTAGGAAGGGGTATTAGGAGAAATAAAGAGAGAGGGAGAGAGGGAAAGTGTTAGGGGTTGGGGGAGAGAGAAAGGAGCAGGATTAAATATAGGTGGTGGATTAGGAGAGAGAGAGAGGGAGAGAGGGGTATAGAGAGACTAAGACATGGGGTTAGTAAGGGTTAGAGGGAGTACGGGAGATAGAGAAAAATGATCAGAGATGTCAATTGTGGGGTTGGGAACAATAGGGGGCTTTTTCCTTAAGTGGAATAATAGTATATGGATAAGTAGTTAATAGAGGGGGAGTAGGATAGAGAGTGAGGGGGGGAGATAAGTTAATAGAGCTGGGTTATGGGTAGTGAGGGAGAGGGAGAGGGAGAGAGGTAGGGGAGTTGTTGGGGTAGAGAAAGACATAGAGGTCGAAGATTTTATGGGTGTTTGGAGGAGTGAATTTATAGAGAGAGAAAGAGGGGAGGAGGGGGTGATTAAAGGAAATCAGGAAAATGGGTTTTAGTATAAGATGTTGTAGTAGGGGGATGAGTGTGTGTGTGTGTGTGTGTGAGAGAGAGAGAGAGAGAGAGAGAGAGATTGGGGGTGTTACAAAGTTGGAGGAGAGAGAGGGGGGTAGGAGTTATGGGTAGGTGTAGGAGTAAAGAGTTGAGAAGAGAGGGAGGGTTGAGTAGTGGGGATTTGGAGTAGGGAGTAAGAGAGGCGGCGGTGATAGGGGATGGGGTTAAGATAAAGAGGGGAGGTTGGGGGTAGGGGGGTAGGGGGGTTCTGGAAGAAAGATAGGAGTGGTTATAAGTATAGAGAGAGAGAGATGAGGGGGTGAGGGGGATTGGGGTAGAGAAAGAGATAAAGATCAAGGATTTTAAGAGTGTGGGGATTAGGAGGAAAGTTACACACACACACAAATACACATACAAATAGACACACATAGAGGGAAGGAGGTGAATAAGGGATTCAAGAGGAGGGGGTTTAGTGATACAGGTGGTAGTAGTAGGGTGAGTGTGTTTGTGTGTGTGTCTATGTCTATGTCAAAGAGGGAGAGAGAGAGAGATTGAATGGTGTTAAGGAGTAGAGTTAAAGAGAGAGAGGGGGGGTGGGAGTTCTTGGTAAATGTAGGAGTAAAAGTTTGAAAGAGATATAAAGGGGTGAGTGTTGGAAAGTTGGGGTAGGTATAGGGTTGTCATACATCGACGGTTTGGTGAGAGAGAGAGAGAGGTGAGTAGTGGAAAGTTAGGGCAGGGAGAAAGAGAGGTGGTAGAGATAGGGTTAATGAGAGTGGTGTTTTTGTTAGGATATTTAGACACTTAGGAGTTAGTTAAGATCAACTTGTGTAATATATCCGTTAGGTAAAAGTGTGTGTTTCTTTAGTATGCATTAGTATCATTAGAGGAAATTTGGGGTCTAAAATGGGCCTTATAAGAAAACGTGCCAAAATAAGTTTTTGTGAGTTGGAATTCAAGAACCAATAGAATTTCAATAAAATAAGTCAACCATAATGGTTGAATTGGCATATTTGTCATTAAAAAAAACTACTTTTTTTGTTAGTATTTTCGACATATCTCATTGTGTTTTTACTCAAATTTCGATCGGGAGAGCTCGTTGGATGCGGAATTTGATTCCACATCCAACGAGTACCCACAGTGTATACTTTTGACGGACCCCGCTACCCCAAAAACAAGAAATACCTGAAAAAATGTGATGATGATGTCATCATCACATTTTTCAGGTATTTCTTGTTTTTGGGGTAGTGAGGTCCATCAAAAGTATGCAGTGTGGGTACTCGTTGGATGCAGAATCAAATTCCACATCCAACGAGCTCTTCTAATTGAAATTTGAGTAAAAACACAGGGAGATATGTCGAAAATACGAACACAAAAAGTAGTTTTTTTATTTATTCCTCCAAAATTAATCAATATTATTTTATTATTTTAACTATTATTTTATTCTTTTCCTTAGGAGGCCCATTTTAGACCCCAAAATTCCTCTAATGGCATTTGTAAATATTCTAATCCAACGGTCACGATATGTTCTAGACATAAAGTGATCTGAAGGTTCAACTTCTCTTAGATCATACCTACCATTGATCCAGTGCTTAACACCTGATTGGTCTATGATCTCTATTTAAAGAGCATAGAGGGTCCTTCGTTAGTTGATCGATTATGAGAAGCTCATGTAACTTTCTTTCTTTTGCATAATAAATTGCTCCAAGTAGCTATTTGGATGGGGCCATGGGCTGTTTCCTTCTCGAGGGTTTTAACCACGTGACAAAAATTGATGTGTTGATCTATGATCTATTTGTGTGAAGCAGTATCTGAAGGTGTTCGGTCTTTTGGAAGTTCCCTGTGTACCCAGACATGGTATCAGAGCTTTTATGAAGAATCGCTTTCGATTTTGATCAAGATCTGGAACCAGTGTTGCGGAAACTTTGAAAGGGTTTCTAGTTATAGATTTTATGTGCATTTGTGGCTTGTGGGAGTTGTTCCATTGCATCTAGGGTGTCATTTCCATTTGGAAATAGTTTTTGTTTCACCAAAAACTGTTTCTGTTTGTTCCAGAAACACCCATTTCGGCAAATCTGAAGGTATAATGTTACAGTGATGGATTTGGTTTTTTTTTTAAATCTCTCACTTTTTATTAGTCTTATTATTATACCTTTTTGTTTTAATATCGAACTATTTCCTTCCTTGGCTGCATATGCTCTTTGTCGTGCACGTTGCGCGATCGCGGTGAATCAAAAATAGTGAGGGAAAGTTTTTTTTCTTGTCTTCTTGGCTATGTATGCTCTTTGTTGTGCACCTTGTGTGATCATGGAAAATCACAAACAACGAGAAAACTTGAAAACATAGACTTTTCGGGTAAGCTAACCAAGATCTAACCCCATTGTGTGGAAAATGTTTTTTTGTTTTTGTTTTTCGTTTTTGTTTTTCGTTTTTGTTTTTCGTTTTTGTTTTGTGATTTGAAGGAAAAGAAAGCAAGCACGGAAAATGAGAGAGAAAAATAAAACCCCTTCGTCTTTCCATACTTTTATGTACCTTTTAAACTTAGCTCACTTGGTCCAAAGTTGCTTTACACCTTGATAAGTCTTGAGTTCAAGTCTTATTAAGCTACTTTTAGTGCATGCAATTTCTATTTTCAAGTTACTTTATTGTAAAAGTGCATCTCACATTAATAAAATAAAATAAAAGTGAGTCACTTAAGTCTTTTAATTTATTACCGCACTATTTAAAAAGTCACATCATTGTAAAAGTGAAGATCACTTATTCTATAAAAGTGATTCTCTTCAAAGCAATTTTATTGTAAAAGTGATTATCGAAGGTTGATCTTGGGAAGAGGGGGCTTCTTTTTTAGTTGGTCAAGTTAATATCTGTCACGTCACTATTGGGGACATCTTCAACATTTTCTTTGATCAAGCATAACTTCATCATCCAGAATCAATTTTAAATGCCGTTTTTTTTTTAAACCGCATATTTTTTCGAGCTCTTTGCATCTAGATAGTTAGTTTCTATTTTTTTGAGAATTATTTTACAGTATGGCCACCCCTTGTGATATTATACTTACAAGTTCTAACTATTTCTCATGGAAATCTCATATGGAGGATGTTCTGCGAAGTAGGGGACTTTTCAGGATAACCTCAGGGAAAGAAATAGAACTCACTGATGATGATAAGAAAATTAAATGGCCAAATAAATCTGATGAAGCTCGTGGATTGATTGGGATGTCAATCTCTACTGATTTGTGATTCCACATATCTGGAATTGATGAACCTGATAAAGCTTAGGAAAAGTTGGAATCTATGTTTGGTAAACACAATGAAATTCGAGGTTATCAACTTAAGAATGAGTTTATTTCCTTGAATCCAAATGATTTTTCATGCATTCAAGACTATTTATCTAAGTATAAAACTCTTAGACTATTATGTGCATAATGCAATATTAACAAAGAAGACAAACAATGTATTTATCATATTGTTTCCAAACTTGGACCTGCATATTCTACTTTTATATCTACATTCTACTCCATGAAAGAATCCTTGACTGCAGCCAGCTATCAAGAGCCTAGTCTTGAATCCTTTTGTGATTCCTTAATTAGAGAGCAATATAAGCTCATTCATCTTGGAACAATTAACAATGCAGATACATCTGGGAAAGCCTCATTGGACCAACAGAAAGAAAAGTCCAAGCCTCCCAAGAAACAGAATTTTTGCAATAATAAGCAAAACAACAAGGGTCCCAAACCCTCTCAGTCAGCTCCTCCTTTAAAAAATGACAAAGGATCCAAGCAAAAAGGAAAGAAGACTGAGCGTCATTGCAATTTTTGTGGGAGAGATAATCATGATGAATCTAAATGTTTTAAGAAGATGGTAGCCTTGGAAGCAGCAATGAAGAAGCACCACATCAGCCTAGATTCGTCTTCAGAATCTAACTCTCATGGACATGCACTCTGTGCTTCTGGTTACTCTTATACTGCATCTTCTTCTTCTACTTCAAATGAATGGCTCATTGATTCTGGAGCATCTTATCATATGGCTAAGGATAAATCCATATTTTCTACTATGCATGAGTGTAACACCAAACAAATATTTGTTGGTGATGATAGATCTCTAAGTGTTGTAGGATCTGGAACAGTCCTAGTAGAAAATGGTCATTTCAGTGATGTACTATGTGTTCCAAAAATTTCCTGCAATTTGTTATCATTCTATCAAATTACTCATTCAGGTGAAGTTAAAACTGTGACGTTTACACCTCACCAAGTTGTAATCAAGGATTTTAAAAATCCTCAAAATGTCCTTGCTACTGGAACTATTGATGATATTACCAGGTTGTACAAATTTAACAACTTTGGGTCATCACCTTTTCCTTCAGTTTTTGTTGCTCATAGTGATAACTCGAGCAAACTTTGGCATGAGTGATTTGGTCATTTAAATTATCGCTCATTGCAACAACTATGTAAAGACAATATGGTGACTAGTATTCCACTGGTATCTTGCAAGGACAGTGTTTGTTCTGGTTGCGTACTCAGAAAACATCATCGGGACAGTTTTGACAAACGTGCCTCTTGGCATGCCTCGGTTCCCTTGGGGCTTGCGCATAGTGACTTGTGTGGTCCTCTTCCATCTGCTTCCTTTTTTGGTTTCAAATATTTCTTAAATTTCATTGATGACTACTCCAGACGTACTTGGGTTTACTTCCTAAAACTTAAGAGTGAAGTATTGAACATGTTCTTGGCCTACAAGGCCCTTGCTGAAAAAAAATCTCGTCATCAAATTATTAAGTTAAGATTTGACAATGGAGGAGAATATGTTAACAACAAGTTCACTACTTTTTGCACTGAACAAGGAATCCAACAACAACACACTGTTCCATATACACCACAACAAAATGGTGTAACTAAAAGAAAGAACCACACTTTAAAAGAAATGGCTAATTGTATGATCCAATCTAAGGGACTAAGTCTTCAATATTGGGCCGAGGCCATAAATTGTGCAAATTACATAGTTAATCGCACACCCACTAAAGTTTTACAAGGTATAACACTAAAAGAAGCATGGAGTAAAATTAAACTAGATGTAAGTCACTTTCGTGTGTTTGGTTGTGAAGCATGGGCTCACATTTCGGATGAAAAACGGAAAGCATTGCAGCCTAAAAGTGAAAAGTGCATATTTGTTGGATATTTTGAAGATGTAAAAGGTTATAGACCTCTTTAACCACATTCTCATGATATAATCATTATAAGAGATGTTAAATTTGATGAAAATATTTTGTCCTGTGAGCCTAACTTGGTGGGTGTGTCATCTTTGGCCTGCAAGCCTGATTCGGCGATTGTGACTTCTTCTTCTAGCTTCCTTGATAGGTTTCCAACTCTAGTTTTTGATGATGACAGTGAGGATGAAAATCCACCTCCACCTGCTCATGTTCATCCAATTGCACTAGCACAAATACTTCCTCAATGGGTCCATTCAACATGTGAAGCAGCTGGTGATCTTGCAGGTGATCCCAGAGATCAACGTCGAACATGTTCTTAGTTTCAGTGAGCATATTCTCTTTTGGATCAAGTTTTTGAGAATCATGATCTAGAAACTTTGGCAGAAGCTTTAGGAAATCCAGATTAGGATGCAGCTATGGATGAAGAATATCATTCCTTAATCGTGAACAATACTTGGGATCTTGTTCCTCTTCCAAAAGGAAGAAAACTTGTAAGATGTAAATGGGTCTACAGAACTAAGTATGCATCATATGGAAGTGTTGAAAGACTTAAATCAAGGTTAGTTTCCAAAGGTTTTTCCCAAGTTGAAGGGATTGACTAAAATGAAACCTTTTCCCCTGTAGCAAAAATGAACTCCATATGCCTTGTTATTTCCCTTGTAGCCTTACATAACTAGGAAGTCCATCAAATGGATGTCAAGTATGCCTTCTTACATGGTGATTTACATGAGGAAGTTCACATTGAACAACCTCTTGGATATGTTTAGAATAACTCTATCATTGTTTGTCTCCTTAAGAAATCCTTATATGGCCTTAAGCAAGCTCCTAGAGCTTGGTATGCCAAAATGGATAGCTTTCTCCTTGACAGTGGTTTTTATAGATGCCATTCTGACCCCAATGTCTATACCAAGAAAGTAGGAAACCATATCATCATACTTGTTCTTTATGTTGATGGTCTTATCCTTACTGGTATTGACCCTAACCTTATAACCCATGTGAAATCCAGTCTTAAGAAAAATTTTGAAATGTCAGACTTAGGACATTTACATTATTTTCTTGGTCTCCAAGTCTTGAAAACCAAAGAATGAATCTTTCTTTCCTAGTCTAAGTATGCTTGTGACCTTATTCGTTGCTTCCACATGGAAGATTGTAAACCAGCCCCTTCTCCCTTCCAGTCTGGAGTCAAAAATTTTGCCTCTTGTACTTCCCCTGAAGTAGATGCCACCTTGTATTGTCAGCTTGTTGGTAGTATTTTATACTTGACTCATTCTCGTACTGACATTTCCTTTTGCGTTGGTCGTGTTTCCCGTTATATGAAAAATCCTCATGAAATTCATTGGAAAGTAGCAAAAAGAATACTTTGATATATTCAAGGTACAATTCAGTTTGGGATTCATTACAATACAGGGGAGAAACCTTTATTGGTTGGTTTCATTGATTCAGATTGGGCCGGCGATCCTGATGATCGAAAGTCTATTGCAGGTTATGTTTTTAGTCTGGGATCTGGACCTGTCACTTGGGCTTGTAAGAAACAACAAGCTCTTGCTCTTTCTTCAGCAGAAGCAGAATATCAAGCCACAGTTAATGCCAGTCAGGAAGCTTTATGGCTTTGACAGATCCTTTTAGAGTTTGGATTCGAGCAGTAGCAGCCTACTCCACTTTGGTGCGACAATCAAAGTGCCATCAAGCTTGCCAAAGATCCAGCTCTACATTAGCATAGAAAACACATTGAGCTACACATGCACTTCATCAGAAATCTTGTTCATGATAGTGTTATTGAAGTTCTCTATTGCCCTACAGATGACCAAGTTGCAGACATCTTCACCAAGTCTCTTATAGAAGCGAAGTTTTCTAAACTTCAATCTGTGTTAGGAGTTCAGGAATGTGTCCTTAAGGGGGGATAGGCTCTAATGCCTCCTTCCTTCTCCTAATAGTGTCACTTTTGTAAATCCTTCAATCCTATCCCAAGTTGTTCTTAAGGGGGGATGTTAGGATATTTAGACACTTAGGAGTTAGTTAAGATCAACTTGTGTAATATATTCGTTAGGTAAAAGTGTGTTTCTTTAGTATGCATTAGTATGCATTTGTAAATATTCTAATCCGACAGTCACGATATGTTCTAGACATAGAGTGATCCGACAGTTCAACTTATCTTAGATCATACCTACCATTGATCTGTGGCTTAGCACCCGATTGGTCTATGATCTCTATTTAAAGAGCATAGAGGGTCCTTGGCTAGTTGATCGATTATGAGAAGCTCATGTAACATTCTTTCTTTTGCATAATAAATTTCTCCAAGTAGCTATTTGGCTGGGGCCATGGACTGTTTCCCTCTCGAGGGTTTTAACCACGTGACAAACATCGATGTGTTGATCTATGATCTGTTTGTGTGAAGCGGTATCTGAAGGTGTTCCATCTTTTGGGAGTACCCTATGTACCCAAACAGTTTTGGTTCTAGAGAAGAGGGAAGAGGATTCTAATCGAGTGATTAAGGGTAGTGGGAGGAGGGGTGTTAGGGGAGAAATGGAATAAATATGACAAGTTAGGGGTTTGGGGAGGAGTAGGGAAGTTAGAGACAAAGGGGGTATACTTGATGAATTTGTGGTTTTGTGGCATGAAGAGAGAGAGAGAGAGAGATGTAGGATTAGGTTAGAGAGAGTGAGGTTTATGGGAAAAGTTAGTTGGAGGGGTGTTAAGGAGAGAAGGGGTTTGTGAATAGAGCGATAGAGGTTATGGGTAGAGAGAGAGAGAGAGAGAGAGAGAGAGAGAGAGATGAGTGGGTTATTATGGGTAGGGGTAAGAGTGGGGTTGGGTTTGATATGTATATATATACCAAGGAGTTTTGGGGTTTGGAGAGGAGGGTAGTTAGATAAAGAGACAGAGAGAGAGAGAGAGAGAGAGACAGACAGAGAGAGAGAATCTTTAGTGGTAGGGAGGATGGGGATTATAAGAGTTAGAGGTAGAGGGGTGAAGGGTTGTTGGGTATACAAAGAGAGAGAGAATATTTAGTGGTAGGGGGATTATAAGAGTTAGAGGTAGAGGGGTGAAGGGTTGTTGGGTATACAAAGAGAGAGAGAATATTTAGTGGTAGGGGGATGAGAATAGTTAACCCAAAAAATCCCTTAGTAAGCTCTACATGACCTACACCACCTAAAGAAATTACACTACCCTCATTTAACCCCCACGGCCTTGCAAAGCCTCAAAAACATGAAAAGGGCTTAAAAATACCTAAAAATAGCCAAAATTGCTCTCATAAGGGCTAAAACCTCCAAAAAAGGGCTAAAACCCCTCAAAGGAGCTTAAAACCCCCAAAGAAGCTAGGAATTGGGTGAAAGAAGCTTAAATCCCAAAAAAGGGGATAAATCCCTAACTAGGGATTTAAAACCCTAAAATCTCAAGAAAAAAAACTATAAATATAGGGGTGGGGTCACTCTCAAAACACTCATTCCCTGCCTACTATTACTCTGCCCATATAAGTGCCTTGAGGAGCCAACTCTCTCAAGCCATTCATCCCTCTCTCTCTTTTTCTCCATTAGCTACTTCCCTTGTGTGTTGTGCTTAGTTCCACACCATTCAAACAAGTAAGGAGAGGCTGCTTCTTGAGCTAAGGCATGGTGTTCCATATTCCATTAAAAATCTTAGGTATAATGAGATGCATGTTTTGTTTATTTTTATTTGTAGCTTAGATGTATGTGTAGTTTATTTATAATAGTAGATTGTAGGTTCTCCATTGATGATTAGCTGTAGGTTCATTTTTCTAATGGTTTGTTGCAGGTTTTCCATGGCTCAAAGCTAACCCTTCCTTGCAGGTTTTTCATTTACCAAAGAAACCTTACCCTTATGTCCTATAGACAGAAGGTAGCCATTTCTGCACATAGCCAAGGTTTCCCCTAAGCTACAAGTACTATAATATATATAGAGAGAGGGGTGTAAGGGTTGTGGGAGAGAAAGATAGATAGATAGGGATTGGTTAGTGGTAGGAGTAGGAGAGAGAGGGGTAGGGGGGGGGAGAGAGAGGGTGGGTCTTATAAGGTTGGGGGAGAGGGGAACAAGGAGTAAGGGGTGAGGGTTATGGATAGGTGAAGGAGTATGGGATTGGGGTTGTTGAGAGACAAGTATATAGCAAGAGAGATATGAGGGGGGGTTAGGAGAGGGGTTAAGGGAGAGAAAGAGATAGAGATATCAAGTGTTAGGAATTTGTGGAGTATGGTAGTTAGAGAGAAGTAGGGTATAGTTGAGTAGTGGGGATATAATTAAGAGTTATAGGACTTTGGTCTTTTGTTTCATAATAGTTATAGTGACAAGTTATTAAGGGAGGGGGATTATAGTTGTAGAAGGGAGAGTGGGTTTTAGCGAGAGAGGGGGTCGGAGGGGTGATTATTGGTAGAGGGGAGGATGAGTTGGGGAAGAGAAATAGAAAGAGGTCAATACGTTTAGGGGTTTGGGGAGGAGTTATGAATTTATAGAGAGGGGCATTATTGTTGGTGAGTGGGGAAGTTGGGAGTAGGGGGACAGAGAGATGGGGGTTGTAAAGGGTAGGGTGAGTAGAAGGGAGGTTAAGGAGAGAGGGAAATGATAACCTATGAGTAGAGAGAAACGATAGAGGATATGGAGAGTAGGAGGGAGGTTAGGGAGAGAGGGAGACAAGAACTTATGAGTAGGGAGAACCTATAGAGGATATGGAGAGTAGGAGGGAGGTTAGGGAGAGAGAGATATAGGGGATAATTGTGAGTAGAAAGAGAGTTATCCAATGGGGGTGATAATAGTTAAAAGGGAGGAGCGGGATCAAGGGAGATAAAGAGATAGAGATCAAGAGGTTTAGGTGTTTGGGAAGTATGGAATTTAAAGAGAAGAGGGGTATAGATGAGGAGTGGGGGCTAAGAGAGAGAGAGAGAGAGGTGGTGGAGGGAGTCAAGGTAAGAGAGGGATAGGGGAGGCTAGGGGTAGGGGGAGTTTGAATGGGGTCAAAGAGAGAAATACATGGAGGGTTGGATATTCTGAAGATGTAAAAGGTTATAGACCTCTTCAACCACATTCTCATGATATAATCATTAGAAGAGATGTTAAATTTGATGAAAATATTTTGTCCTGTGAGACTAACTTGGCGGGTGTGCCATCTTTGGCCTACAATCCTGATTCGACGATTGTGCCTTCTTCTTCTTCTTCTTCCTCTAGCTTCCTTGACAGGTTTCCAACTCTAGTTTTTTATGATGACAGTGAGGATGAAAATCCACCTCCACCTACTCATGTTCCTCCAATTGCACTAGCACAAATACTTCCTCAATGGGTCCATTCAACATGTGAAGCATCTGGTGATCTTGCAGGTGATCCTAGAGATCAACGTCGAACCCATTCTTAGTTTTAGAAAGCCTATTCTCTTTTGGCTCAAGTTTCTGAGAATCATGATCCAAAAACTTTGGTAGAAGCTTCAGGAAATCCAGATTAGGATGCAGCTATGGATGAAGAATATCATTCCTTAATCGCGAACAATACTTGGGATCTTGTTCCTCTTCCAAAAGGAAGAAAACTTGTCAGATGTAAATGGGTCTATAGAACTAAGTATGCATCATATGGAAGTGTTGAAAGACTTAAAGCAAGGTTAGTTGCCAAATGTTTTTCCCAAGTTGAAGGGATTGACTACAATGAAACCTTTGCCCCTGTAGCAAAAATGAACTCCATCTGCCTTGTTCTTTCCCTTGTAGCCTTACATAAATAGGAAGTCCATCAAATGGATGTCAAGTATGCCTTCTTACATGGTGATTTACATGAGGAAATTCACATGGAACAACCTCTTGGATATGTTTAGAATAACTCTATCGTTGTTTGTCTCCTTAATAAATCCTTATATGGCCTTAAGCAAGCTCCTAGAGCTTGGTATGCCAAAATGGATAGCTTTCTCCTTGACACTGGTTTTTTTAGATGCCATTCTGACCCCAATGTCTATACCAAGAAAGTAGGAAACCATCTCATCATAATTGTTCTTTATGTTGATGGTCTTATCCTTACGGGTATTGACCCTAACCTTATAACCCATGTGAAATCCAGTCTTAAGAAAAATTTTGAAATGTCAGACTTAGGACATTTACATTATTTTCTTGGTCTCCAAGTCTTGCAAACCAAAGAATGAATCTTTCTTTCCCAGTCTAAGTATGCTTATGACCTTCTTCGTTGCTTCCACATGGAAGATTGTAAACCAGCCCCTTCTCCCTTCTAGTCTGGAGTCAAAATTTTTGCCGCTTGTACTTCCCCTGAAGTAGATGCCACCTTGTATTGTCAGCTTGTTGGTAGTCTTTTATACTTGACTCATTCTCGTCCTGACCTTTTCTTTGCTCTTGTTAGTGTTGCCCATTATATGAAAAATCCTCATGAAAGTCACTGGAAAGTAGCAAAAATAATACTTCAATATATTCGAGGTACAATTCAATTTGGGATTCATTACAATACAGGGGAGAAACCTTTGTTGGTTGGTTTCATTGATTCATATTGGGCCGGCAATCCTGATGATCGAAAGTCTATTGCAGGTTATGTTTTTAGTCTGGGATCTGGACCTGTCACTTGGGCTTGTAAGAAACAACAAGCTCTTGCTCTTTCTTCAGCAGAAGCAGAATATCAAGCCACAGTTAATGCCAGTCAGGAAGCTTTATGGCTTCGACAAATCCTTTTAGAGTTTGGATTCGAGCAGTAGCAGCCTAATCCACTTTGGTGCGACAATCAAAGTGCCATCAAGCTTGCCAAAGATCCAGCTCTACATTAGCATAGAAAACACATTGAGCTACACATGCACTTCATCAGAAATCTTGTTCATGATAGTGTTATTGAAGTTCTCTATTTCCCTACAGATGATCAAGTTGCAGACATCTTCACCAAGTCTCTTATAGAAGCGAAGTTTTCTAAACTTCGATCTGTGTTAGAAGTTCAGGAATGTGTCCTTAATGGGGGATAGGCTCTAATGCCTCCTTCCTTCTCCTAATAGTGTCACTTTTGTAAATCCTTCAATCCTATCCCAAGTTGTTCTTAAGGGGGGATGTTAGGATATTTAAACACTTAGGAGTTAGTTAAGATCAACTTGTGTAATATATCCGTTAGGTAAAAGTGTGTTTCTTTAGTATGCATTAGTATGCATTTGTAAATATTCTAATCCGACGGTCACGATATGTTCTAGACATAGAGTGATCCAATGGTTCAACTTATCTTAGATCATACCTACCATTGATCTGTGGCTTAGCACCCGATTGGTCTATGATCTCTATTTAAAGAGCATAGAGGGTCCTTGGCTAGTTGATCGATTATGAGAAGCTCATGTAATATTATTTCTTTTGCATAATAAATTTCTCCAAGTAGCTATTTGGCTGGGGCCGTGGATTGTTTCCCTCTCGAGGGTTTTAACCACGTGACAAACATTGATGTGTTGATCTATGATCTATTTGTGTGAAGCGGTATCTGAAGGTGTTCCATATTTTAGGAGTACCCTCTGTACCCGAACAGTTTTGGTTCTAGAGAGAGAGGGAAGAGGATGCCAATCGAGTGATTAAGGGTAGGGGGAGGAGGGGGGTTAGGGGAGAAATGGAATAGATATGACAAGTTAGGGGTTTGGGGAGGAGTAGGGAAGTTAGAGACAAAGGGGGTATACTTGATGAATTTGTGGTTTTGCGGCATGAAGAGAGAGAGAGAGAGAGAGAAAGAGAGAGAGAGATGTAGGATTAGGTTAGAGAGAGTGAGGTTTATGGGAAAATTTAGTTGGAGGGGTGTTAAGGAGAGAAGGTGTTTGTGAATAGAGAGATAGAGGTTATGGATAGAGAGAGAGAGCGAGAGAGAGAGAGAGATGAGTGGGTTATTATGCTTAGGGGTAAGAGTGGGGTTGGGTTTGATATGTATATATATACCAAGGAGTTTTGGGGTTTGGAGAGGAGGGTAGTTAGATAAAGATATATATATATATATATAGAGAGAGAGAGAGAGAGAGAGAGAATATTTAGTGGTAGGGAGGATGGGGATTATAAGAGTTAGAGGTAGAGGGGTGAAGGATAGTTGGGTATACAAAGAGAGAGAGAATATTTAGTGGTAGGGGGATGAGAATAGTTAACCCAAAAAATCACTTAGTAAGCTCTACATGACCTAAACCACCTAAAGAAATCCATTACACTACCCTCATTTAACCCACACGGCCTTGCAAAGCCTCAAAAACATGAAAAGGGCTTAAAAATACCTAAATATAGCCAAAATTGCTCTCATAAGGGCTAAAACCTCCAAAAAAGGGATAAAACCCCTCAAAGGAGCTTAAAACCCCCAAAGGAGCTAGGAATTGGGTGAAAGAAGCTTAAATCCCAGAAAAGGGGCTAAATCCCTAACTAGGGATTTAAAACCCTAAAATCTCAAGAAAAAAACTATAAATATAGGGGTGGGGTCACTCTCAAAACACTCATTCCCTGCCTACTGTTACTCTGCCCATATAAGTGCCTTGAGGAGCCAACTCTCTCAAGCCTTTCATCCCTCTCTCTCTTTTTCTCCATTAGCTACTTCCCTTGTGCATTGTGCTTAGTTCCACACCATTCAAATGAGTAAGGAGAGGCTGCTTCTTGAGCTAAGGCATGGCGTTCCATCTTCCATTAAAAAGCTTAGGTATAATGAGATGCATGTTTTGTTTATTTTTATTTGTAGCTTAGATGTATGTGTAGTTTATTTCTAACAGTAGATTGTAGGTTCTCCATTGATGATTAGCTATAGGTTCATTTTTCTAACGGTTTGTTGCAGGTTTTCCATGGCTCAAAGCTAACCCTTCCTTGCAGGTTTTTCATTTACCAAAGAAACCTTACCCTTATGTCCTATAGACAGAAGGTAGCCATTTCTGCACATAGCCAAGGTTTCCGCTGAGCTACAAGGACTATAATATATAGAGAGAGAGGGGTCTAAGGGTTGTGGGAGAGAAATATAGATAGATAGGGATTGGTTAGTGGTAGGAGTAGGAGAGAGAGGGGTAGGGGGAGGGAGAGAGAGGGTGGGTCTTATAAGGTTGGGGGAGAAGGGAACAAGGAGTAAGGGGTGAGGGTTATGGGTAGGTGGAGGAGTATGGGATTGGGGTTGTTGAGAGTCAAGTATATAGCAAGAGAGATACCAAGGGGGGTTAGGAGAGGGGTTAAGGGAGAGAAAGAGATAGAGATATCAAGTGTTAGGAATTTGTGGAGTATGGTAGTTAGAGAGAAGTAGGGTATAGTTGAGTAGTGGGGATATAATTAAGAGTTATAGGACTTTGGTCTTTTGTTTCATAATAGTTATAGTGACAAGTTATTAAGGGAGGGGGATTATAGTTGTAGAAGGGAGAGTGGGTTTTAGCGAGAGAGGGGGTCGGAGGGGTGATTATTGGTAGAGGGGAGGATGAGTTGGGGAAGAGAAATAGAAAGAGGTCAATACGGTTAGGGGTTTGGGGAGGAGTTATGAATTTATAGAGAGGGGCATTATTGTTGGTGAGTGGGAAAGTTGGGAGTAGGGGGACAGAGTGATGGGGGGTGTAAAGGGTAGGGTGAGTAGAAGGGAGGTTAAGGAGAGAAGGAAATGATAACTTATGAGTAGAGAGAAATGATAGAGGATATGGAGAGTAGGAGGGAGGTTAGGGAGAGAGGGAGACAAGAACTTATGAGTAGGGAGAACCTATAGAGGATATGGAGAGTAGGAGGGAGGTTAGGGAGAGAGAGATATAGGGGGTAATTGTGAGTAGAAAGAGAGTTATCCAATGGGGTGATAATAGTTAAAAGGTAGGAGCGGGATCAAGGGAGATAAAGAGATAGAGATCAAGAGGTTTAGGTGTTTGGGAAGTATGGAATTTAAAGAGAAGAGGGGTATAGATGAGGAGTGGGGGCTGAGAAAGAGAGAGAGAGAGGTGGTAGGAGGGACTCAAGGTAAGAGAGGGATAGGGGAGGCTAGGGGTAGGCAGAGTTTGAAGGGGGTCAAAGAGAGAAATACATGGGGGGGTTGGTTAGTGGGAGGGAGAGGGGTATTAGGAGAAACAAATAGAGACAGAGAGATGGTGCAGGGTGGTCAGTGGTACGGGAAGGGGTATTAGTAGAAACAAAGAGAGAGGGAGAGAGGCCAATTGTTACAAGGTTGGGGGGGTGAGAAAGGGGTGGTATTAATGGTAGTTGTTTGGGTAGGGGAATGAGAGATAGAGGGAGAGAGAGAGAGAGAGAGAGAGAGAGAGAGACTGAGACATGAGGTTAGTAAGAGTTAGAGGGAGTAGGGGAGATAGAGAAAAATGGATAAGAGAGGTTAATCATGTGTTTGGGAGCAGCAGGATGAGTGTGTGTGTCAGAAAGAGAGAGTAGGGGGTGTTAGTAGTAGGGAGGGAGAGAGAGGAGTGGAAATTAGGGGTTGCTGGAGGAGTAAGTGTTTGAGAGAGAGAGAGAGAGAGAGAGAGTAGGGGGGTTGTGGGAGAGAAAGGGATAAAGATTTGTAGGGTTAGGATTTTGGGGAGGAGTAGAGAAGTTAGAGATAAGGGGTGTATATTGGAGTAATCTATGGGTGTCGGGTAGAGAGAGAGGTGATTTATGGTAGTGTGGAGGAGGGGTGTTGGGGGATAGAAAGAGATAGATATCAAGGGAGTTACGGGCTTAGGGAGCAGTAGGGTAGTTATAAAAAATAAGGATATAGTAAGTTTATGATTGGCTTTGTTGAGAGAGAGAGAGAGAGAGAGAGAGGTGAGGGGGTTATTATAGGTAGGTTTTAGAGGGAGAAGGGGTAGAGAAATAGATATAAATCAAGAAATTTAGGGGTTTGGGGAAGATGAGGGAACTTAGTGTGTGTGTGTGTGTGTGAGTCAGTGAGAGAGAGAGAGAGAGAGAGAGAGAGAGAGAGAGAGATGAGGGTTAGGATCAATGGGTGAGGACTAAGTGGTTATGGGTTGTGTGTGTGTGTGTGTGTGTGTGAGAGAGAGAGAGAGAGAGAGAGAGAGAGGGGGACAAGGGGTTAAAGATAGGGGATTATGAGTGATTGGGTTGGGGGTAAAGAGAGATATATATAAATTGAGGGTTTTATGGGTTTGGGGATGAGGATCGTAGTTAAAGAGAAGGCCAGAGTATAAGGGGAGAATGAGAGAGAGGTGGTTAGGGAGGTAGGGGTAGATAGGATGAAATATGGTGGGGGTGGTTAGTAGTAATGGGGACGAGTATAAGAAGAATCATAAAAAGAGCGGGGTTTATGGTAGGTTGGCAGTAGTGAGAGACAAAAGGAGAGGGAGAGAGGGTTAGTTTTATGGGGTTGGGGGAGAGAGAAAGGGGTGGAGGTTAGGAAAAGTAGGAATAAGTAACAGAAAGAATGAGAGAGGGTTTTAACAAGGATTAGGGGGAGGAGGTGAGAGAGGGAGGAAGGGGGTTAATGGTAGGGTGGGAGTTGGGTGGTGAGTATGAGATAGAGAGAATGGAAGTGTTAGCGAGTAGAGAAGAGAGAGAGAGAGAGAGAGAGAGAGAGAACGATGGGTGGGGTTAGGATATAAAGGAAGGGGTAGTGTTATGAAGAGAGAGGGGTGCTAGGTATAGGGGAATGATAAGTGGAAATTTTGGGGAGAGAGAGAGAGAGAGAGAGAGAGAGAGAGAGAGAGAGAGAGAGAGAGAACCAAGGTGGGTGATTAGGGGTAAGGGAAAGCATTTGGTTGGGGGAAAGAAGGACATAGGTATTAGGAGGGAAGGAGATTATAGTTGAGGAGTGGGGGGTTCAGGAGTGGCGAGAGAGATAGAGAGTGGGAGAGATAGGTTGTAGGGGGGAGTGAAATGCGGGTTAGAAGGAGAGATATAATGGGTAGTGGTAGGGGTGAGGTGTGGTAAGAGAGAGGGAGAGGGGTTGTAGTGATAGGGGATAATGCTTGGTGGATTAATGGTAGAGAGAGATAGAGAGAGAGAAGGTTTGGGTTTGGGGAGGAGGAGGGATATCAAAGAGAAGGGGAAATTATAAAGTGGAGAGAGAGAAATAGGTGGTAAGGGAGGTGGAGGTGTATATATATTTAGTGAGGTGTCGTTAGTGGTAGGGTGGAGGTGTATTATGAGCATTAAATAAAGAGGGGTGCCTTAGGTTGAGGTAGAGAGAGAGAGAGACAATAAGGGTAAAGAATGAGAGAGAGAAAGGGGGAAGGTGGATCTTATGATGTAAGGGAGTGATAAAGGGGTGGTTATTATGTCTAGGTTAAGTAGGGGAAAGCGAGAGTGAGTGAGGGATGAAAGTGGGGTGATTAGGGCCAGTGAGGAAGAAGGGATTTCAGGGAGAGAAAAAGATAAAGATTCAAGGGGTTAGGGATTTGTGCAGAAGGAGATAAGTTAGAGAGAAGGGGTATAGGAGTGAGAGAGATAGAGATGAGAGGGACTTTAGTTATGAGGGTAGGGGGATTTGTAGAGGGAGAGGGAGGGAGAGAGAGAGAGAGGGAGATAGAGATGCGGAGGTTTTTAGTAGTATGAGTAGGAGAGAGAGAGGCATGGTTAGGGAGAGAGGGAGGTTTAGGGGTAGAGAGAGAAATACAGTCGGTGTTAGAAAGTTGATGGAGAGAGAAAGGGCTTGGGGTCATGAGGCGGTGGAGGATTAAGGGTGAGAGAGTATTAAAGAGGGTGTTAGTAAGGGTTAGGGGGAGGAGGGGAGAGAGATGGAGGGAGAGATGACAAAGGTTAGAGACTGGTGTTAGAGAGTAGGGCGAGATAGAGGGAGAGGGGTGGTGTTTATGGTTAGGTGTAGGGATCAAATATAGAGAGAGAGAGAGAGAGAGCCAATGGGTGTTGATCAGGGGTAGGGAAATTCTTCCCTTAAAAATTACCCTGGTTGGGGATGAGTAGGGAAGTTAGAGAAAAGGGGGTTATTGTTGAGGAGTTGTGGGCGTGGTTATTTAGGTAGGAGAGAGAGAGGGAGATGATGGGTTTTGATAGAGAGAGAAGGTTATGGGTAGCATAAGTAGGAGGGGCAGTAGGGGAAGTGAGAGAGGGGGATGGTGAGGGGTAGAGAGGGTGGGTGTTAGGGGTTTCAGGAGAGGGAAAAGAGGAGTAGGGGGTTGAGGTGGTTGGGAGAGAGAGAGATCTGATGGGGGTGATTACTGGTAGAGGAGAGAAAGAGATAGAGATATTGAGGGTTACGAATTTGGGGAGTATCGTACTTAGATAGAAGTAGGGTATAGTTGAGTAGTGGGGGTATAATTAGGAGTTATAGGACTTTGGTCTTATGTTTCATAATACTTATAATGAAAGTTTGTTAAGGGAGGGGGAGTAGAAGAGAGAGGCAAGGTTATAAGTGTAGAAGAGAGAGGGGGGGTTTAGCAAGAGAGAGAGTCCGGGCACTGGGCATTATGGGAGAGAGAGATAGAGGAAGAGAGAGAAAGGGATATGTTATGGTGTTGCGGTAGAGAGAGAGAGCAAGGGGGGGGGGTGATGGGGGGGATAGGGGAGAAGGACTTGGGGGGTAGAAAGAGAGAGAGATCAATGGGGTTAGGGATTTGGTGAGGAATAAGTAAGAGAGAGAATGAGAGAGGGTTTTAACAAGGATTGGGGGGAGGAGGTGAGAGAGGGAGGAAGGGGGTTAATGGTAGGGTGGGAGTTGGGTGGTGACCATGAGATAGAGAGAATGGAAGTGTCAGCGAGTAGAGGAGAGAGAGAGAGAGAACAGCGGGTGGGGTTAGGATATAAAAGAAGGGGTAGTGTTATGAAGAGAGAGGGGTGCTAGGTACAGGGGAATGATAAGTTGAAATTTTGGGGAGAGAGAGAGAACCAAGGTGGGTCATTAGGGGTAAGGGGAAGTGCTGGGTTGGGGGAAAGAAGGACATAGATATTAGGAGGGAAGGAGATTATAGTTGAGGAGTGGGGGGTTCGGGAGTGGTGAGAGAGATAAAGAGTGGGAGAGATAGGTTGTGGGGGGGAAGGAGATGGGGTTTAGAAGGAGAGATATAGTGGGTAGGGGTAGGGGTGAGGTGTGGTAAGAGAGAGGGAGAGGGATTGTAGTGATAGGGGATAATGCTTGGTGGATTAATGGTAGAGAGAGATAGAGAGAGAGAAGGTTTGGGTTTGGGGAGGAGGAGGGATATCAAAGAGAAGGGGAAATTATACGGTGGAGAGAGAGAAATAGGTGGTAAGGGAGGTGGGGGTGTATATATATTTAGTGAGGTGTCATTAGTGGTAGGGTGGAGGTGTATTATGAGCATTAAATAAAGAGGGGTGCCTTAGGTTGAGCTAGAGAGAGAGAGAGAGAATAAGGGTAAAGAATGAGAGAGAGAAAGGGAGAAGGTGGATCTGATGATGTGAGGGGGTGATAAAGGGGTGGTTATTATGTGTAGGTTAAGTAGGGGAAAGCGAGAGTGAGTGAGGGATGAAAGTGGGGTGATTAGGGCTAGTGAGGAAGAAGGGATTTCAGGGAGAGAAAGAGATAAAGATTGAAGGGGTTAGGGATTTGTGTAGAGGGAGATAAGTTAGAGAGAAGAAGGGGTATAGGAGTGAGAGAGATAGAGATGAGAGGGACTTTAGTTGTGAGGTTAGGGGTATTACAAGAAATACAGAGAGGAGAGGCAAGTGTTAGGGGTAGTTGGAGAGGAAGAGGGAGGGAGAGAGAGAGAGAGAGAGGGAGATAGAGATGTGGAGGTGGTTAGTAGTATGAGTAGGAGAGAGAGAGGCATGGTTAGGGAGAGAGGGAGGTTTATGGGTAGATAGAGAAATAGGGTGGGTGTTAGGGAGTTAATGGAGAAAGAAAGGGGTTGGGGTCGCGAGGAGGTGGAGGATTAAGGGTGAGAGAGTATTCAAGAGGGTGTTAGTAAGGGTTAGGGGGAGGAGGGGAGAGATATGGAGGGAGAGATGACAAAGGTTAGAGAGGGGTGTTAGAGAGTAGGGGGAGATAGAGGGAGAGGGGTGGTGTTTATGGTTAGGTGTAGGGGTCAGAGAGAGAGAGAGAGAGAGAGAGCCAATGGGTGTTGATCAAGGGTAGGGAAATTTTGCCCTTAAAAATTTCCCTGGTTGGGGATGAGTACGGAAGTTAGAGAAAAGGGGGTTATTGTTGAGGAGTTGGGGGGTGGTTATTTACGTGGGAGAGAGAGAGGGAGATGATGGGTTTCGATAGAGAGAGAAGGTTAGGGGTTGCATAAGTAGGAGGGGCAGTAGGGGAAGAGGGAGAGATAGGGTGGGTGTTAGGGGTTTCAAGAGAGGGAAGAGAGGAGTAGGGGTTGAGGTTGTTGGGAGAGAGAGAGAGAGAGAGAGAGAGAGAGAGAGAGAGAGATCTGAGGGGGGTGATTAGGGCAGAGGAGAGAAAGAGATAGAGATATTGAGGGTTAGGAATTTGGGGAGTATGGTACTTAGAGAGAAGTAGGGTATAGTTGAGTAGTGGGGGTATAATTAGGAGTTATACGACTTTGGTCTTATGTTTCATAATAGTTATAATGAAAGGTTGTTAAGGGATGGGGAGTAAAAGAGAGTGGCAAGGTTATAGGTGTAGAAGAGAGAAGGGGGGTTTAGTAAGAGAGAGAGTGGGGGCACTGGGTATTATGGGAGAGAGAGAGAGAAAGAGAGAGAGAAGGGGAGATGTTATGGTGTTGGGGTCGAGAGAGAGAGAGGGGGGTTGATGAGGGGTAGAGGGGAGAAGGACTTGGGGGATAGAAAGAGAGAGAGATCAATGGGGTTAGGGATTTGGTGAGGAGTCAAGAAGTTAGAGGGAAGGGAATTATTGTTGACAAGTTGGGAACTTGGGACTAGGAGTAAAGGCTAGGGGAGTAGGATAGGGATAGGGAGAGAGGGATAGAGGTAATTACAAGTAGAGAGAGGGGGGAGAGTATGGAGGGGGTTAGGGAGAGATAGAGAGAGAAAAAATTATGAAGAGAGAGAGATCCAAGGGGGGTGAATATGGGTTAGGGGGAGGATGGGATTCAAGCGGGAGAAATAGATAGAGATCAAGAGGGTTATGTTTTTGGGGAGTAGGGAATTTAGAGAGAGGAGGGGTGTAGTTGAGGAGTGGAGTTGAGAGAGAGAGAGAGAGAGGTGGTATAAGGGAATGAAGATTAATATAGGGAGAGGGGGGTTAGCGGTAGAGGGTTTTAAGGGTACTAGAGAGAGAGAGGTTGAGTTACAGGTAGAGAGAGAGAAAGAGGGAGATGGTGGAGGGTGGTTAGTGGGAGGGGGAGGGGTATTAGGAGAAACAAAGATAGGCAGAGAGAGAGAGAGAGATAAAGACATGGGGTTAGTAAGAGTTGCAAGGAGTAGGGGAGAGAGAGAAGAACTAAGACACGGGGTTAGTAAGAGTTAGGGGGAATAGGGGAGAGAGAGAAATATGGATGGGAGAGTTGAATCATTGGTTTGGCAGTAGTAGGGTTAGTGTGTGTGAGATAGAGATAGATATTGGGGGGGTGTTAGTAGTGTTGAGGGAGATAGAGGAGTGGTAGTTAGGTGTAGGTGGAGGAGTAAGGGGTTGAAAGAGAGAGGGGGAGAAAGAGAGAGGAGGGGCATTGGGGGAGAGAAAGGGCTGAGAGATTAGGATGGTTAGGGGTCTCAGGAGGACTAGGGAAGTTAGAGATAAGGGGGGTATATTTGAGTAATGGGTGGGTGTGGGGTAGAGAGAGATAGAGAGGTGATTTTGGGTAGTGGGGAGGAGGTCGGTTAGGGGAGAGAAAGTGATAGATATCATGGGGGTTAGGGGTTTAGGTAGTAGTAGGGTAGTTAGAGAGAATAGGGGTATGGTTGTGCAGTGGGGCTATAGTTAAGAGATATATGGTTTTGGTATTAAGGTTCATATTAGTTATAGTGATTAGCAGTGGAGTTATAAAATTTAGGTGTTACATGTGTTAAGGTTTAATATTAAGGTTCATAAGTATTACAAAAGTTTTAAATTTCCAAGGGTTTATGGAGGAGTAGGGAAGTTAGAGACAAAGGAGGTATACTTGATGAATGTGTGGGTGTGGGCATGCAGAGAGAGAGGGGGGGGGGTTGGGTTAAAGAGAGGCGGGGGTAGGGGGAAGGTTTGTAGAAGAGGGG
>LPNX010991897.1:371530-382121 GCA_001517045.1 Pseudotsuga menziesii
GACAATAGAGGATATGGAGACTATGAGGGAGGTTAGGGAGAGAGATAGGGGAATGATGAGTAGAGAGAGAGAGTTATCCAAGGGAGGTGATAATCATTAAGGGGGAGGAGGGGGGGGAGAGAAAGAGATAGAGATATAAAGTGTTAGGAATTTGGGGAATATGGTAGTTAGAGAGAAGTAGGTTATAGTTAAGTAGTGGGGGTATAATTAAGAGTTATAGGAATTTACTCTTATGTTTCACAATAGTTATAGTGACAAGTTTTAAAGGGAGGGAGAGTAGGAGAGAGGGGGTGGTTATAGGTGTAGAAGGGAGAGGGGGGTTTAGTGTGAGAGAGAGTAGGTTTAGGAATATAGAGAGAGGGGGGATGGGTGTTATAGGATAGAGAGAGAGAGGGAGGGAGGTCGTTTTTATGGGGTTCGAGTAGAGAGAAAGAGAAATAGAGGGGGGTGATTAGGGGTAGAGGGGAGGATGAGTTGGGGGACAAAAATAGAAAGAGGTCAATAAGGTTATGGGTTTGGGGAGGATTTAGGAATTTATAGAGAGGGGAATTATTGTTGAGGAGTGGGGCAGTTGGGAGTAAGGTGGAGAGAGAGATGGGATATGTGAAGGGTATGGGAGTAGGAGGGGGGTTAGGAGAGAGGAATATGGGAACTTATGAGTAGAGAAAGACGATAAAGGATATGGAGACTATGAGGGAGGTTAGGGAGAGAGATCGGGGGGATTATGAGTAGAGAGAGAGAGTTATCCAAGGGGGGTGATAATGGTTAAGGGGGAGGAGGGGGGTCAAGGGAGAGATAGAGATAGAGATCAAGAGGGTTAGGTTTTTGGGGAGTAGGGAATTTTGCGAGAAGAGGGGTAAAGTTGAGTAGTGGGGGGTGAGAGAGAGAGGTGGTAGGAGGGACAAGAGGTAAGAGAGGGAGAGGGGAGGTCAGGTGTAAGGGGAGTTTGAAGGGGGTTAGAGAGAGAGAGAGAGAGAGAGAGAGAGAGAGAGAAAGATATGGGGGGTTTAGTGGGAGGGTGAGGGGTATTAGTAGAAAGAAATGGAGACAGAGAAATGTGTGGTGGTTAGTTGTAGGGGAAGGGGTATTAGGAGAAATAAAGAGAAAGGGAGAGAGGGAAAGTGTTAGGGGTTGGGGGAGAGAGAAAGGACCAGGATTAAATATAGGTGGTGGATTAGGAGAGACAGAGAGGGAGAGAGGGGTATAGAGAGACTAAGACATGGGGTTAGTGAGGGTTAGAGGGAGTAGGGGAGATAGAGAAAAATGATCAAAGATGTCAATTGTGGGGTTGGGAATAGTAGGGGGCTTTTTCCTTAAGTGGAATAATAGTATATGGACAAGTAGCTAGTAGAGGGGGAGTAGGATAGAGAGAGAGGGGGGAGATAAGTTAATAGAGCTAGGTTAGGGGTAGTGAGGGAGAGGGAGAGGGAGAGAGGTAGGGGAGTTGTTGGGGTAGAGAAAGACATAGAGGTCAAAGATTTTATGGGTGTTTGGAGGAGTGAATTTGTAAAGAGAGAAAAAGGGGAGAAGGGGGTGATTAAAGGAAGTCAGGAAAAAGGGTTTTAGTATAAGATGTTGTAGTAGGCGGATGAGTGTGTGTGTGTGTGAGTGAGAGAGAGAGAGAGAGAGAGAGAGAGAGAGAGATTGGGGGTGTTACAAAGTTGGAGGAGAGAGAGGGGGTGGGATTTATGGGTAGGTGTAGGATTAAAGAGTTGAGAAGAGACCGAGGGTTGAGTAGTGGGGATTTTTAGTAGGGAGTAAGAGAGGTAGTGGCAATATCGGATGGGGTTAAGATAAAGAGGGGAGGTTAGGGGTAGGGGGTAGGGGGGTTCTGAAAGAAAGATAGGAGTGGTTCTAAGTACAAAGAGAGAGAGATGAGGGGGTGAGGGAGATTGGGGTAGAGAAAGAGATAAACAGACACAAAGACACATTTACACAGACACACATAGAGGGAAGGAGGTGAATAAGGGATTCAAGAGGAGGGGGGTTAGTGATACGGGTGGTAGTAGTAGGGTAAGTGTGTGTGTGTGTGTGTGTCAATGTTAAAGAGGGAGAGAGAGAGAGATTGAGTGGTGTTAAGGAGTAGAGTTAAAAAGAGAGAGGGGGTGGGAGTTCCTGGTAGGTGTAGGAGTAAAAGGTTGAAAGAGATACAGAGGGGTGAGTGTCGAAAAGTTGGAGTAGGTATAGGGTTGTCAGAAGTCGACGGTTTGGTGAGATAGAGAGAGAGGTGAGTATTAGAAAGTTGGGGTAGGGAGAAAGAGAGGTGGTAGAGATAGGGTTAATGAGAGTGGTGTTTTGGTGCTAGAGAGAGAGGGAATAGGATGTCAATCGAGTGATTAAGGGTAGGGGGAGGAGAGGGGTTAGGGGAGAGATGGAATAAATATGACAAGTTAGGGGTTTGGGAAGGAGTAGGGAAGTTAGAGACAAAGGGGGTATACTTGATGAATTTATGGTTTTGCGGCATGAAGAGAGAGAGAGAGAGAGATGCAAGATTAGGTTAGAGAGAGCGATGTTTATGGGAAAAGTTAGTTGGAGGGGTGTTAAGGAGAGAAGCGGTTTGTGAATAAAGAGATAGAGGTTATGGGTAGAGAGAGAGAGAGAGAGAGAGAGAGAGAGAGAGATGAGTGGGTTATTATGGCTAGGGGTAAGAGTGGGGTTGGTTTTGATATGTATGAATATACCAAGGAGTTTTGGGGTTTCGAGAGGAGGGTAGTTAGATAAAGAGAGAGAGAGAGAGAGAGAGAGAGAGAGAGAATATTTAGTGGTAGGGAGGATGGGGATTATAGGAGTTGGAGGTAGAGGGGTGAAGGGTTGTTGGGTATACAGAGAGAGAGAGAATATTTAGTGGCAGGGGGATGAGAACTCTTAACCCAAAAAATCCCTTAGTAAGCTCTACATGACCCACCTAAAGAAATCCATTACACTACCCTGATTTGGCCCCCACAGCCTTGCAAAGCCTCAAAAACATGAAAATGGCTTAAAAATCCCTAAAAAGAGCCAAAATAGCTCTCATAAGGGCTAAAACCTCCAAAAAAGGGCTAAAACCCCTCAAAGAAGCTTAAAACCCCCAAAGGAGCTAGGAATTGGGCGAAAGAAGCTTAAAGCCCAAAAAGGGGCTAAATCCCTAACTAGGGATTTAAAACCCTAAAATCTCAAGAAAAAAACTATAAATATAGGGGTGGGGTCACTCTCAAAACACGAATTCCCTACCTATCGTTACTCTGCCCATATAAGTGCCTTGAGAAGCCAACTCTCTCAAGCCATACATCTCTCTCTCTCTTTTTTCTCTATTAGCTACTTCCCTCGTGTGTTGAGCTTAGCTCCACACAATTCAAATGAGTAAGGAGAGGCTGCTTCTTGAGCTAAGGCATGGTGTTCCATCTTCCATTAAAAAGCTTAGGTATAATGAGATGCATGTTCTGTTTATTTTTATTTGCAACTTAGATGTATGTGTAGTTTATTTCTAACAGTAGATTGTACATTCTTCATTGATGATTAGTTGCAGGTTCATTTTTCTAACGGTTTGTTGCAAGGTTTCCATGGCTCAAAGATAACCCTTCCTTGCAGGTTTTTCATTTACCAAAGAAACCTTACCCTTATGTCCTATAGACAGAAGGTAGCCATTTTTGCACATAGCCAGGGTTTTCCCTAAGCTAGAAGGACTATAATATATATAGAGAGAGAGGGGTGTAAGGGTTGTGGGAGAGAAAGATAGATAGATAGGGATTGGTTAGTGGTAGGAGTAGGAGAGAGAGGGGTATGGGGAGGGAGAGAGAGGGTGGTTCTTATAAGGTTGGGGGAGAGGGGAACGAGGAGTAGGGGGTGAGGGTTATGGGTAGGTGGAGGAGTATGGGATTGGGGTTGTTGAGAGACAAGTATATAACAAGAGAGATATGAGGGGGGGTTAGGAGAGGGGTTAGGGGAGAGAAAGAGATAGAGATATCAAGTGTTAGGAATTTGCAGAGTATGGTAGTTAGAGAAAAGTAGGGTATAGTTGAGTAGTGGGGATATAATTAAGAGTTATAGGACTTTGGTCTTTTGTTTCATAATAGTTATAGTGACAAGTTATTAAGGGAGGGGGATTAGGAGAGAGGGGGATTATAGTTGTAGAAGGGAGAGGGGGTTTTAGCGAGAGAGGGAGTCGGTGGATGTTATAGGAGAGAGAGAGAGGAGGGGCAATTGGAGTAGAGAGAAGGAGAAAGAGAGGAGGGGTGATTAGGGGTAGAGGGGAGGATGAGTTGGGGGAGAGAAATAGAAAGAGGTCAACAGGGTTAGGGGTTTGGGGAGGAGTTATGAATTTATAGAGAGGGGCATTGTTGTTGATGAGTGGGGAAGCTGGGAGTAGGGGGAGAGAGAGATGGGGGGTTTAAAGGGTAGGGTGAGTAGAAGGGGGGTTAAGGATAGAGGGAGATGAGAACTTATGAGTAGAGAGAAACGATAGAGGATATGGAGAGTAGGAGGGAGGTTAGGGAGAGAGGGAGACAAGAACTTATGAGTAGGGAGAACCTATAGAGGATATTGAGAGTAGGAGGGAGGTTAGGGAGAGAGAGAGATAGGGGGTAATTATGAGTAGAAAGAGAGTAATCCAATGGGGGTGATAATGGTTAAAAGGGAGGAGTGGGATTGAGGGAGATAAAGAGATAGAGATCAAGAGGGTTAGGTGTTTGGGAAGTATGGAATTTAAAGAGAAGAGGGGTATAGATGAGGAGTGGGGGGTGAGAGAGAGAGAGAGAGGGGTGGTAGGAGGGACTCAAGGTAAGAGAGGGATAGGGGAGGCTAGGGGTAGGGGGGGTTTGAAGGGGGTCAAAGAGAGAAATACATGGGGGGGTTGGTTAGTGGGAGGGGGAGGGGTATTAGGAGAAATAAATAGAGACAGAGAGATGGTGTGGGGTGTTTAGTGGTAAGGGAAGGGGTATTGGTAGAAACAAAGAGAGAGGGAGAGAGGCCAAGTGTTAGAGGGTTGGGGGGGAGAGAAAGGGGTGGTATTAACAGTAGTTGTTTGGGTAAGGGAATGAGAGAGAGAGAGACTGAGACATGAGGTTAGTAAGAGTTAGAGGGAGTAGGGGAGATAGAGAAAAACAGATAAGAGAGCTCAATCGTGGGTTTGGGAGTAGCAGGATGAGTGTGTGTGTCAGAAAGAGAGAGTAGGGGGGGTGTTAGTAGTAGGGAGGGAGAGAGAGGAGTAGCAATTAGGGGTAGCTGGAGGAGTAAGTGTTTGAGAGAGAGAGAGAGAGAGTAGGGGGGTTGTGGGAGAGAAAGGGATAAATATTTGTAGGGTTAGGAGTTTGGGGAGGAGTAGAGAAGTTAGAGATAAGGGGTGTATATTGGAGGAATCTGTGGGTGTCGGGTAGAGAGAGAGGTGATTTGGGGTAGTGTGGAGGAGGGGTGTTGGGGGGTAGAAAGAGATAGATATCAAGGGGGTTATGGGTTTAGGGAGTAGTAGGGTATTTATAGAAAATTAGGGTATAGTAAGTTTATGATTGGCTTTGTTGAGAGAGAGAGAGAGAGGTGAGGGGGTTATTATAGGTAGGTTTTAGAGGGAGAAGGGGTAGAGAAATAGATAGAAACCAAGAAATTTAAGGGTTTGGGGAAGACGAGAGAACTTTGTGTGTGTGTGTGTGTGTGTGTGTGTGTGTGTGTGAGAGAGAGAGAGAGAGAGATAAGGAGATGGAGAGATAGTGGGTGTTAGGAGGTTGTAGAAGAGATAAAGGGATGGGGTTTAGGGTAGGGGGTATAAAGAGAGAAGACATATGTATGAGAAGAAAGAGAGAGAGAGAGAGAGAGAGATGAGGGTTAGGATCAATGGGTGAGGACTAAGTGGTTGTGGGTTGTGTGTGTGTGTGTATGAGAGAGAGAGAGAGGGGGGAGGAGGGATTAAAGATAGGTGATTATGAGTCGTTGGGTTGGGGGTAGAGAGAGATATATATAAATTGAGGGTTATATGGGTTTGGGGATGAGGATCATAGTTAAAGAGAAGGCCAGAGTATAAGGGGAGAATGAGAGAGAGGTGGTTAGGGAGGTAGGGGTAGATAGGATGCAATATGGTGGGGGTGGTTAGTAGTAAGGGGGAGGGGTATAAGAAGAATCATAAAAAGAGTGGGGTTTATGGTAGGTTGGTGGTAGTGAGAGAGAGAAAGGGGTGGGGGTTAGGAAAAGTAGGAATAAGTAAGAGAGAGAATGAGAGAGGGTTTTAACAAGGATTAGGGGGAGGAGGTGAGAAAGGGAGGAAGGGGTTTAATGGTAGGGTGGGAGTTGGGTGGTGAGAATGAGATAGAGAGAATGGAAGTGTCAGTGAGTAGAGGAGAGAGAGAGAGAGAGAACGGGGGGTGGGGTTAGGATATAAAGGAAGGGGTAGTGTTATGAAGAGAGAGGGGTGCTAGGTATAGGGGAATGATAAGTGGAAATTTTGGGGAGAGAAAGAGAGAGAGAACCAAGGTGGGTGATTAGGGGTAAGGGAAAGTGTTTGGTTGGGGGAAAGAAGGACATAGATATTAGGAGGGAAGGAGATTATAGTTGAGGAGTGGGGGGTTCAAGAGTGGCAAGAGAGATAGAGAGTGGGAGAGATAGATTGTAGGGGGGAGGGAGATGGGGGTTAGAAGGAGAGATATAGTGGGTAGGGGTAGGGGTGAGGTGTGGTAAGAGAGAGGGAGGGGTTGTAGTGATAGGGGATAATGCTTGGTGGATTAATGGTAGAGAGAGATAGAGAGAGAGAGAAGGTTTGGGTTTGGGGAGGAGGAGGGATATCAAAGAGAAGGGGAAATTATAGGGTGGAGAGAGAGAAATAGGTGCTAAGAGAGGTGGGGGTGTATATATATTTAGTGAGGTGTCGTTAGTGGTAGGGTGGAGGTGTATTATGAGCATTAAATAAAGAGGGGTGCCTTAGGTTGAGGTAGAGAGAGAGAGAGAGAGAGAGAGAGAGAGAGAGAGAGAATAAGCGTAAAGAATGAGAGAGAGAAAGGGAGAAGGTGGATCTTATGATGTGAGGGAGTGATAAAGGGGTGGTTATTATGTGTGGGTTAAGTAGGGGAAAGTGAGAGTGAGTGAGGGATGAAAGCGGGGTGATTAGGTCCAGTGAGGAAGAAGCGATTTCAGGGAGAGAAAGAGATAAACATTGAAGGGGTTAGGGATTTGTGTAGAAGGAGATAAGTTAGAGAGAAGAAGGGGTATAGGAGTGAGAGAGATAGAGATGAGAGGGATTTTAGTTGTGAGGGTAGGGGGATTACAAGAAATATAGAGAGGAGAGGCAAGTGTTAGGGGGAGTTGGAGAGGGAGAGGGAGGAAGAGAGAGAGAGAGAGAGAGAGGGAGATAGAGATTTGGAGGTGGTTAGTAGTATGAGTAGGAGAGAGAGAGACATGGTTAGGGAGAGAGGGAGGTTTAGGGGTAGAGAGGGAAATAGGGTAGGTGTTAGGGATTTGATGGAGAGAGAAAGGGGTTGGGGTCGCGAGGAGGTGGAGGATTAAGGGTGAGAGAGTATTAAAGAGGGTGTTAGTAAGGGTTAGGGGGAGGAGGGGAGAGAGATGGAGGGACAGATGACAAAGGTTAGAGAGGGGTGTTAGAGAGTAGGGGGAGATAGAGGGAGAGGGGTGGTGTTTATGGTTAGGTGTAGGGGTCAGAGAGAGAGAGAGAGAGAGAGAGAGAGAGAGATCCAATGGGTGTTGATTAGGGGTAGGGAAATTTTTCCCTTAAAAAGTACCCTGGTTAAGGATGAGTAGGGAAGTTAGAGAAAAGGGGGTTATTGTTAAGGAGTTGGGGGGGTGGTTATTTAGGTGGGAGAGAGAGGGAGATGATGGGTTTTGATAGAGAGAGAAGGTTACGGGTAGCATAAGTAGGAGGGGCAGTAGGGGAAGAGAGAGAGGGGGATGGTGAGGGATAGAGAGGGTGGGTGTTAGGGGTTTTGGCAGAGGGAAGAGAGGAGTAGGGGGTTGAGGTGGTTGGTAGAGAGAGAGAGAGAGAGAGAGAGAGAGAGAGAGAGAGAGAGAGAGAGAGATCTGAGGGGGGTGATTAGGGGCAGAGAAGAGAAAGAGATATAGATATTGAGGGTTAGGAATTTGGGGAGTATGGTACTTAGACAGAAGTAGGGTAAGTTGAGTAGTGGGGGTATAATTAGGAGTTATAGGAGTTTGGTCTTATGTTTCATAATAGTTATAATGAAAGTTTGTTAAGGGAGGGGGAGTAGAAGAGAGAGGGGGGGTTTAGCAAGAGAGAGAGTGGGGGAACTGGGTATTATGGGAAAGAGAGAGAGAGAGAGAAAGAGAGAGAGAAGGGGAGATGTTATGGTGTTCGGGTAGAGAGAGAGAAGGGGAGATGCTATGGTGTTCGGGTAGAGAGAGAGAGAGATGGATATAGAGAGAGAGAGGGGGGGGGGTTATTGAGGGGTAAAGGGGAGAAGGACTTGGGGGATAGAAAGAGAGAGAGATTAATGGGGTTAGGGATTTGGTGAGGAGTTGGGAAGTTAGAGGGAAGGGAATTATTGTTGACGAGTTGGGAACTTGGGACTAGGAGGGAGAGAGGGGGGTAAAGGCTAGGGGAGTAGGACAGGGATAGGGAGAGAGGGATAGAGGCAATTACAAGTAGAGAGAGGGGGGAGAGTATGGAGGGGGTTAGGGAGAGAAAGAGAGAGAAAAAATTATGAAGAGAGAGAGATCCAAGGGGGTTGAATATAGGTTAGGGGGAGGAGGGAGTCCAAGGGAGAGAAATAGATAGAGATAAAGAGGGTTATGTTTTTCGGGAGTAAGGAATTTAGAGAGAGGAGGGGTGTAGTTGAGGAGTGGAGTTGAGAGAGAGAGAGAGGTGGTATGAGGGAATGAAGATTAAGATAGGGAGAGGGGGGTTAGGGGTAGGGGGTTGTAAGGGTACTAGAGAGAGAGAGGTTGAGTTACAGGTAGAAAGAGAGAGAGGGAGATGGTGGAGGGTGGTTAGTGGGAGGGGGATGGGTATTAGGAGAAACAAAGATAGGGAGAGAGAGAGAGAGAGAGAGAGAGAGAGAGAGAGAGAGAGAGATAAAGACACGGGGTTAGTAAGAGTTGCAAGGAGTAGGGGAGAGAGATAAAAACTAAGACACGAGGTTAGTAAGAGTTAGGGGGAATAACGGAGAGAGAGAAATATGGATGGGAGAGTTGAATCATTGGTTTGGCAGTAGTAGGGTTAGTGTGTGTGAGACAGAGATAGATACTAGGGGGGTGTTAGTAGTGTTGAGGGAGATAGAGGAGTGGTAGTTAGGGGTAGGTGGAGGAGTAAGGGGTTGAAAGAGAGAGGGAGAGAGAGAGAGAGAGAGAGGAGGGGCGTTGGGGGAGAGAAAGGGATAGAGATTAGGAGGGTTAGGGGTTTGGGGAGGACTAGGGAAGTTAGAGATAAGGGGGTTATATTTGAGTAATGGGTGGGTGTGGGGTAGAGAGAGATAGAGAGGTGATTTTGGGTAGTGGGGAGGAGGTCGGTTAGGGGAGAGAAAGTGATAGATATCGTGGGGGTTAGGGGTTTAGGGAGTAGTAGGGTAGTTAGAGAGAATAGGGGTATGGTTGTGCAGTGGGGCTATAGTTAAGAGATATATGGTTTTGGTATTAAGTTTCATATTAGTTATAGTGATTAGGAGTGGAGTTATAAAATTTAGGTGTTACATGTGTTAAGGTTTAATATTAAGGTTCATAAGTCTTACAAAATTTTTAAATTTCCAAGGGTTTACGGAGGAGTAGGGAAGTTAGAGGTAAAGGGGGTATACTTGATGAATGTGTGGGTGTGGGGCATGCAGAGAGAGAGGGGGGGGGTTGGGTTAAAGAGAGGGGGGGTTAGGGGTAAGCTTAGTAGAAGAGGGGTTAAGGAGGGAAATTGGTTATGAATAAAGATATAGAGGTTAGGTTTCGATAGAGAGAGGTTAGGGGTAGAGAGAGAGAGAGAGAGAGAAATGAGCAACAGACTATGGGTAGGGGTAAGAGTTGGGATGGGGTATATATGTACATAAGATCAAGGAGTTTTTGGGTTTTGAGAGGAGGATGGTGGTTACAGAGAGAGAGAGAGAGAGAGAGAGAGAGAGAGGATATTTAGTGGTAGGAGTGGGGATTATAAGAGATAGAGAGAGACGGAGGTAAGGGTTGTTGGGGGGAGAGAGAGAATATTTAGTAGTAAGGGGGATGGACATTATAAGAGATAGAAATAAAGCGTATTAAGGGTTGGGGGAGAGAGAGAGAGAGAGAGAGAGAGAGAGGTGGGGGTTGGTTGGTGGTAGAAGTAGGATAGATAGGGGGAAGGTGAGGGAGATCATGGGTGGGTGCTAACAGGTTGGGGGAGAGGGAATATAAGACTAGGGGGTGAGGGTTTTGGGTAGGTGGAGGAGTAGGGAGTTCAGGTTCTTGAGAGAGAGAGAGAGATCAAAGGCGGGGTGATTAGGGATATGGGTGAGGAGAGGGGGTTGGGGGAGAGAAAGATATAGGGATCTTGAGGGTTAGGAATTTTGGGAGTATGGTAGCTAGAGAGAAGTAGGTTATAGTTGAGTAGTGGGGGTATAATTAATATTTATAAGACTTTGATCTTAGGTTTAATAATAGTTATAGTGACATGTGGTTAAGGGAGGGGTAGAAAGAGAGGGGGGGATTACAG
>LPNX010991900.1:7129-61461 GCA_001517045.1 Pseudotsuga menziesii
TGCAGAACCTTCCAGCCATGAAGAAGTAACCAAGAAGAAATGGAAGACCAGTTCAAGAAGAATGATGTCTAGGATGCAGTATCGAGACCTGAAGAGAAGTTCGTAGTTCCATCATACAGTAGATGGAAACATCGTGGGATACAAAGCAAGATTCATAGCACGAGGCTTCTCACGAAAAGAAGGCAAAGACTACGAAGAGACATTTGTAGTCAGTAAGAATTGAAACACATATATGATGAGCTTGATGAAGATCTTAACCTTTGCTACAAGGTTGAAGATACAAGTCTATACACTATATGGTCACATAGAATATTAGTAGCATAGGAAGCTACTTGTCACTCTGGTACAGAATGTTCAGTGCATAGAGTACAGAAGACAGACGGAGTATGAGGCTCTGCTTCAGAGGGAGTGACTGCAGAAGATCTAAGGTTTGACATGGTACGACAGGATGGATAGATTACTGATGACTCTAGGCTTTACTGAGAGTAAAGCAAATTCCAACCTTTGCTTCAAGGTTGAAGGCGGAAGACCAGTGATGCTCCTATTATGTGTTGATGCATTATTTTCTAGCCATGGAGGTGTGGACAAAGGAAGTATGTAGTAGAGATCCTGAATAGGTTCAGGATGATGGATTGCATGACCACACCTGTGGCATCGAACCTAAAGCTATTGATTGTTGCTTCATCAGATACAGTCGATGCTATGATGTATCGTCAGATGATTGGGTCCTGACGAATACGAGACCAGATATTTGCTTTGCTGTGAACACCTTGAGCCAATTCTTGACAGATCCAAGAAATGTTCACTTGATTGCTGCAAAGCATATTTTGAGGTACCTGAGGGGTACAATTGATTATGGGCTCAAGTACGATGTGAATTAGAAGATTAACCTGGAGGGTTATGTTGATTCAGATTGGGCAGGCAGTTCCACCGATAGGAAGAGCACTTCAAGGTGTTGCTTCAGTATAGGATCAGGTGTGATCTCTTGGTTTTACAGGAAGCAATCCTGTGTGGCACTGAGTACAGTTGAAGCAGAGTATGTCACATCTTGTTCAGCTAGTTGTGAGGCAGTATGGTTGCGGAAGCTACTATCTGATTTATTTGATCCCCAGATGGATGCTACTTGTATACATTGTGACAACCAGAGTTGTGTGAAGTTGTCAGAGAATCCAGCGTTCCATGACAAGTCAAAGCATATCGAGATCAAGTATCACTATATCAGGGATATGGTGTAGAGGGGAGTACTGAAGCTCCAGTATGTTGCGACAGAGGAACAGATAGCTGAAGTGTTGATGAAGCCATTGGCCAGAGTGAAGTTCGAGTACTTCAGGGAGAAGCTTGGTGTTCTCCAGATCGAGGTTTCCTCCAAGGGAAAGTGATGAGTCCCATAGCCATTCTGACGAGTAGGTCAGATATAAGGGTTGAGCCATTCTGTCATGGTGAGAGGGTTTGGTTCCTTCCATGTCAGATATGAGTGCTGAGATCCATAGCCATTCTGACATGGTCATAGGATTGGTTCCTTCCATGGTCAGATGTAAGGGCTGAGCCATTCTGTCATGGTGATAGGATTGGTTTCTTCCATGTCAAATATGAGTGCTGGCCATTCTGTTGGGTAGGACAGATGTAAGGGAAATTTCCATTCTAGGAATGGAGGCACCTAGTCAGTTACCAGGAAAACTCAGTCTAGGACTGAGAAGCCATTCTGATGTGATAGAGGGATGTGTTCCCACTTGATCAGATGTAAGGGCTGAACCATTCTGTCATGGCTAAAGGATTAATTTCCTTCCATGTCAGATGTGAGTGTTGGCCATTCCGACGAGTAGGTCGGATGTAAGGGCAACTACCATTCTCTAGGAGAATGGAAGCACCTGGTTAGTTACCAGGTAGCTCAGTCGAGGAGAATTGGGGGCCATTCTGATATGACTGTAGGATTGGTTCCTACAAGATCAGATATGAGTGCAAGTTCTTCCATCATTGTGAGCAAGATGTGTTCCCGCCTGGCTGGATGTAAGTGCAAAGCCTTTCTTCAATCATGTGTTGATCGGTTATAAGTGCTGAGCCTTTCTTCGATCATGTGTTGATCAGATATAAGTGTTGTGCATTTCTTTAATCATGTGTTGATCAGATGTAAGTGCAATGCCTTTCTTCGATCATGTGTTGATCAGATGTAAGTGCAGTATCTATCTTCGATCATGTGTTGATCAGATAGAAATGTTGAAGCCTTTCTTCAATCATGTGTTGATCAGATGTAAGTGATGGGCCTTTCTGATATGATTATAGGATTGGTTCCTACATGATCAAATGTGAGTGCTGGGCGTGCGTTTCTGACGAGTAGGTCAGATGTAAGTGTTGGGCGTGCCTTTCTTCGATCATGTGTTGATCAGATGTAAGTGTAGTATCTATCTTCGATCATGTGTTTATCAGATAGAAATGATGATCCTTTCTTCGATCATTTGTTGATCAGATGTAAGTGCAGTATCTATCTTCGATCATGTGTTGATCTGATAGAAATGATGAGCCTTTCTTCGATCATGTGTTGATCATATATAAGTGCTAAAGAAGACCTACATGGAGGCTAGGCCTACAACCAGCATGAAAAAGGGCTGGCTCTGTAGAACTTCCTATGACGAGAAGAATCATGAGACAACACCCGTGTTGATCTAGATCCAGTGATGATCCAGATCTAGTGATGATGATCTAGCAGTGTTGATCCAGATCGAGTGATGATCTAGATCCAGTGATGATGCCTAGTGATGATCCAGATCCAGTGATGATCTAGATTCAGTGATGATGATCCATATCGAGTGATGATCTAGATCCAGTGATGATCCAGATCCAGTGATGATGATCCAGATTGAGTGATGATCTAGATTTAGTGATGATGATCCAGATCCAAATGAAGATGACTTACAGATGAATATTACTTGAAGATGAAGATGACTTTGAATATGACGAAGACCTGATGATGACCCATATGATACAGAGAAGAAGACTTGTTCTGATAAATTGTGTTGAGAGAATACCTTCCTAGTTAAGAGGGAGTGTTGATGTAAATGTAACTTCAGAATGTATTCATCCATATTTCTTATGTATTGTAACCCGATGTTTATTCCGAGATGTATTGTAATGTATTTGAGACATGTCATACCCCGATTTTTATTCTGGGAAGTTTCTATAATGAGAAAGTCATGTCAAGTCATTGTGGGTAACCCTCATATTCATTAGAGGAAATTTGGGGTCTAAAATGGGCCTTATAAGAAAACGTGCCAAAATAAGTTTTTGTGAGTTGGAATTCAAGAACCAATAGAATTTCAATAAAATAAGTCAACCATAATGGTTGAATTGACATATTTGTCATTAAAAAAAACTTCTTTTTTTGTTCGTATTTTTGACATATCTCATTGTGTTTTTACTCAAATTTCGATCGGGAGAGCTTGTTGGATGCGGAATCAAATTACACATCCAATGAGCTCTCCTGATTGAAATTTGAGTAAAAACACAGGGAGATATGTCGAAAATACGAACACAAAAAGTAGTTTTTTTCTTTCTTCCTCCAAAATTAATCAATATTATTTTATTATTTTAACTATTATTTTATTATTTTAACTATTATTTTATTATTTTCCTTAGGAGGCCCATTTTAGACCCCAAAATTCCTCTAATGGGTCAAGGGTTAAATTCCCCATAGTTGTGGGGCCCTTGGGTTATTAGACTATCCTAGTGAAGTCAACCCTCGGTGAATCATTATAAGTCGGGGCAATAGTCCCCACCATTGTGTTAAGGATAAACCTCCTTGTTGGGTGGAGGAGGCAAATTCCCCACAATTTGTGGGGCACTAGGGTTATTAGACACTCCTAGAAGATGTCGGATCTAGTAAGTAATTGTTAAGTGAGGCCGACATGTTGGAGTGGGTTCCAAGTGAACGGAAGAATATAAATAGAGAGTGAAAGCCTCTCTATTTATCACACTCACAACACACACACACACTCATTGGGGCGCATGAGTGAGAGAGGAGAATCTCTCTCAGTGTGAGAAAGAGAGACTGCTGCTGTCGGGAGATCATCTTATTGTTTTGGGGTTTTACCTTTTTGGTGTTGATTCTATCTCTGAGGAAGTTGCAGGGTTTTCTCATTTATGGTTTCCCCAAGGAAAATTCTTTGTGTCTCTTATCTCTTGTGTTGTGATTATGTTTTATTGTTGTGCATGTTATTCTCTCAGTTAAAGATCCTAAGATCATAATGGTAGCTTGAATGATAAAAATCTAACATTGGTCTGAAATTTGGCATGGTTAGACTAAACGCGTGCGTTGACGGTGTGGGAGGGTTTCCAAACTAAAAAATCATCATCATCATTGTCTTCATCATCATCATCGTCGTCATCATCATCATCATCATTACTGACACTAACATTTCGAGCAACAAAACCATACCTATAGATTAATTAATGTGCTACGTGGGGCCAACGTTGAAATTTTTTATATATGTGTCGAATTGATATGAAATTTGGCATTTTTATTCTAGTCGCATGCATTGACGGTGTGGGAGGATTTCCAAACTCAAACATCATCATCGTCATTAATGTGCTACGTGGGGCCAATGTTGAAATTTTTTATATATTTGTCGGCTTGGTCTGAAATTTGGCATGAATAGACTAGACGTATGCATTGACGATGTGGGAGGGTTTCTAGAATCAAACATCATAATCATCATCATCATTTTCATCATAATCATCATCATCATCATCATCATCATCGTCATCATCATCATCATCATCGTCGACGTCATCGTCATGACTGACACTAACAATTCAAGCAGCAAAAACCATACTTATAGATTAATTAATGTGCTATGTGGGGCCAATGTTGAAATTTTATATGTGTGTGTGTGTGTGTGTGTGTGTGTGTGTGTGTGTGTGTCGGCTTGGTCTAAAATTTGGCATGGTTATTCTAGTTGCATGCATTGACGGTTTGGGAGGGTTTCTAGACTCAAACATCATCATCGTCATCATCGTCGTCTTCGTTGTCGTCATCATCATCATCGTCGACGTCGTCATCATCATCATCACCATATTCATCATTTCATATGACATCAACATCGTGATCACCATATTCATCATGATGATGATCATCATCAAACATGACTGACACTAACAATTCGAGCAGCAAAAACCATACCTATGTGCTACATGGGGCCAATGTTGAAAATTTGTATATATGTGTCGGCTTGTTCTAAAATTTGTCATGGTTATTCTAGTCACATGCATTAACGGTGTGGGAGGGTTTCCAAACTCAAACATCATCATCATCATTGTTGTTGTCATCATCATAATTGTCATCATCATCATCATGACTGACACTAACAATTCGAGCAGCAAAAACCATACTTATAGATTAATTAATGTGTTACGTGGAGCCAACATTGAAATCCTTTATATATGTGTCGATTAGTTCTGAAATTTGGCATGGTTATTCTAGTCACATGCATTAACGATGTGGGAGGGTTTCAATACTCAAACATCATCATCATCGTCGTCATCGTCATCTTTATCATTTCATATGACAGCAATATCATGATCACCATCTTCATCATGATCAGCATCATCATCAAACATGACTGACACTAACAATTCGAGCAGAAAAAACCATACCTATATATTAATTAATGTGCTAAGTGGGGCCAACGTTGAAATTTTTTATATATGTGTCAGTTTGATCTAAAATTTGGCATGGTTATTCTAGTCGCATTCATTGACTGCGTGGGAGGGTTTCTAAACTCAAACATCGTCATCATATTCATCCTTCCATATGACATTAACATCATGGTCACCATATTCATCATGATCATCATCATCAAACATGGCTGACACTAAAAATTCGAGCAGCGAAAGCCATACCTATAGATTAATTAATGTGCTACGTGGGGCCAATGTTGAAATTTTTTATATGTGTCCGCTTGTTCTGAAATTTGGCATGGTTATTCTAGTCGCATGCATTGATGATGTGGGAGTATTTCTAGACTCAAACATCATCATCATCATCATCATCATCATTAATATCATCATCATCATCATTATTGACACTAACAATTCAAGCAGCAAAAACCATACCTATAGATTAATGTGCTACGTGGGCCAATGTTGATTTTTTTTATATATTTGTCGATTGGTTCTGAAATTTGGCATAGTTATTCTAGTCACATGTATTGATGGTGTGGGAGGGTTTCTAGACTCAAACCTCAGCATCATCGTCCTCGTCGTCATCATCGTCATTTCATATGACATCATCATCATCACATATTTATGCATGATCATCATCATCGTCATCATCATCATCATCATCGTCGTCTTCGTTGTCATCATCGTCATTTCATATGACATAAACATTGTGATCACCAACTTCATGTTTTTAATGTGCTACGTGGGCCGCCCAATGTTGAAATTTTTTATATGTGTGTTAGCTTTGTCTAAAATTTGGCATAGTTTGACTGGGCACATGCATTGATGGTGTGTGAGGGTTTCCATAATCAAACATCATCATCATCATCGTCATCATCATCATTTCCGTCATCATCATCATCATTTCCATACTCAAACATCATCATCATCATCGTTGTCGTCATTGTTTGTTAAATCATATCACTGTATATATAATGGCAAATAATTGTCGTGAATGAAAATGGAAACTTGTAAAGTTTGGAATGGGGCATGGGATCATATGAATATGAAAGGAAGTCGATGGATGAAGCAAGAAGCAACAATGCATACATTTCCAAGGTGAACTACTATATTTAATAATAATGCATTTATCCTGAAAGTTTCGCTTGTGATTTTCATCATAACAGATGGGGTTTACAAGTGGTCACATGTGGAACTTTTTGATGGACTAGGAGTGATATGTGGCCTCTATGTAGAATATGGGAATCGTTATGATATTTTGAATACTATCGGTGAGTCCTGAGGTGGTCCTAAGGAATTGGATATGATCAAGGGAGGGGATTAATTCCCTTTGATCCTAGATGATGCCTTTAAGGGTTAGGACCCAGAACAAATTCCATAAACCACATAACATGTCCAATATAAAGGATAATTGTTCTTCGAGTGAGAGACTTGGTATTGTTTCAATGTTTTGTGCATGAAGGATGATCTCAAGGCCTTAACCATGGATGGGGACGAACTCCACAGACTTATAACCGAAACAAGTATTCTTAAGATAATGGGAAACAATCAAGGTCTGGAATCATTATATTTCCCTCTAAAAGGAATATCTTTCATACATTTGGGATAGGGATTCCATTAGGATTTTTTGTACATATATTCAGTGGGTCATAGGGCCTTGACTATGATTACGGGAGGAGAATAATGTCCTTAATGCATAAATTAAGGATATAGGTATTATGGGACATGATAGACACATTAAATCACCACTAGAAAGCTCTATAAATTACATGTTTCGTTGATTGGAATATGGGTACCATTACGAGGTTTTGCACACAAGATATTGATCTATAGACTTTGGTAAAAAATGAAACTTCTATGGCCCTAGTTTGCGAACTAGGACATCAACCACCATATAAATTTGGATCATTGTCCTTTGGTGGGATATGAGTGTCATTAACACCTTTTCTATACTAGGCATGGTAGTTGGGGCCTTAGACGTGGTTAATGAAAGATAATAAGGGATGTAAGTTCTAAATTGATTGTATAGGGTTCATAATACATTAACAAATAACAAATTAAATAATTAAATAATTAAAAATAAAAACATATAACACTCCCACACACCTGCACCTATTCACTTACCTACACCTCAATTCCCTCCCACGTGTTACAAAAAATTACAGTCCAATACTTTGGAGTTCACTCGCAGAGCCGACCGTTACTTCGAGTTAATACTATGCGACTTGATATTTGACTTCTGCGGCTGGTTTCTTCGCTGGATTGAGTATTGAAACTCCGATGAATCCATGGGTTCCTTCATTGCTCTGTCAGTTTCCTTCACGTGTTCCTTCATTGCTCTATCAGTTTCCTTCATGGGTTCCTTCTTTGTTCTATCGGTTTCCTTCATGGGTTGATTGACCCACCGTGGCTAGTTTGAGTACATTGTGACTGGTTTGAGGAGTTCATTGACTGCAAAAATGTATTCTATAAGTACAATTTTCTATGCTAATTGAAAATTTAGCCAGTAAATCATTTTTTATGGAAATAATTAATTATTTCTTTTTATGGGGAATTTTCCCTCCTCGAGAGTTGAACTCCTAACCGTCGCTTGGGAAAGTCACCTGCTAACAATGCTTGGTCAAGTGATTCCCTCTCTCTTTTCCTGGCTCAAGGGCTTTATACTATTCTAACAATGTTCTAGGATTCTATATCTCTGAGTAGATCCCTTGACCTTTTATTTGAGGGGTGCAATAGCACCAAAAAACATACCCAATTCAATTCTCCTCCCCTTCATCCGTGTGAATTTAAAGGCCAGTCAAGGTGTGTCTAGTTTCCTTATTTAAATGAAATATTTATTGATAAACCTTGTAACCTTCTTGAATTATTTTCGTCCTATTGAAGCCTAGTTAGAAGTAGGAAGCAATTTTTTACCATAGATTGAGTATTGTATGAGTTTCGAGGGTTTGTTTGTAGAGAATTATGTAGATGTGAGACGAAGTCAAAACCCTAGATCAAATGCCCTGAATCCGTTAATATGTCTCGATCTGATAAGAAACGCGTCAAAGGAAAAATAATCCTCGTTCCTATAATATAAGCGTTGATAAATAGCCCCAAAGTGCGAAAATAAACAGTGGATTCTGGCCCTAACAGAATAATATTCCCAGTAGCATAAAAAATAAACAGTAACTTTGGTTGAGTTGTTACATAGAGTGGAAGCATTTTATTAATTTTACCAAGGTCAATATTATTGTTTCCCAGTAAAACATCCTCTCTCTATTAGTCGTGAAGTGTTTCAGCTAGTGTAGCTTTGTGTAACTACTGGGCATGATTGTGTCTCTACTGGGCATAGCTGAGTATCTATGCTAGTGTGGTTGTGTGTCACTCTTGGGGATGATTATGTCTCTGTTTCACACAACTAGGTGTATTTGCTGGGAATAACTGAGTGTCTATGCTTGTGTGACAATGTCATTGTTGGGCATGACCGTGTCTTTTCTGGGCATAATTGAGCATCTCTTCTAGTGTGACAGTGTGTTACTGCTAGGCATAATTGATTATGTGTGCTAGTGTGACTACAACTCAAGCCTACTAGTGTGACTACCGGTTTCCTCCTTGCAATATCGATCCTGCTACGTTGTGCAACAACACAACCTTAAGGATGAAATTTCATAGGGAATAGATCTGGGAAACCTCAAGATTGAGGTGAAATTTATGAGAGCGTAATTTCACATAATCATTTCCATATCCTCTTGATTTTATCCTTCCTACAAGCATTTCCTATCACAATATCTGATGGAGGTGTGTACCAGTTGCGATTGTGGCTCGAACAACTTATTAAATTGTCTTGTGGAGATCATTGAGATTACTGTTAGTTGGGTTATTATTAATGGAATCTAAGTAATTTGAATTCCTTCCTTGCTTTCTCTTGGGTGTGCACATGTCCTGGTGATTTAGCATTCCTTTGAGGCTGCTCATTTCCTTCACTCAATTTCCTTAGTGTTCGTATGATCTCCACATGCCCTTCATTAATCACTCAATTAGAGCTAGGGATTCTTCTATCCTGCAAAGTTTGGTCTTTCTTGTTTTCATAAATTAAGGTTAAGTCCTTAATAGTACTCTCCATCCCCAAGGTCTTGCCATTTTGTTAGCAGGGGTTCCACTCCCAAATCAGCATCAGTGCCAAAAGTTAGTCAAAAGAGTTCTATTGCATTCCAATTCTGGAAATTTTTTTGTTAATCTAGATGGTTGATCGAGGAGGTTAATAAAACACTATAATAATGAAAAATAAGTGTTTAGGTTTGTGTATTTAAAATGTATTGGTACTTTAATTACAATTTGATTTAATGTTTTTTGGAGATTCTTTTAGGTTTTTTATATTATGGGAAGTTTTTAAAGAGGAGCAAATATGTTTCAAATACGATAATGTTTAATGATAGCATTATGTAGAAAATTTTAATTATTTGAAAAATATCATCTTTAATTTAATTTTGATGTATTTTAAAATAATAGTTTATTAATTTTAGTGGATTTCTGAAATAAAAGATTGATGATTCTTTTTAATAGACCAAAGTAATAAAGTTTTCAATAATTAAAAATTAAAAAAAAATCAAGAAATAAAAAACATATTTTCAATTTAATTAATTATTCTATAGGTATGGTTTTTGTTGCTCGAATTGTTAGTGTCAGTCATGTTTGATAGCCCTTAGTTGTTTCATAGGACATGCTATTGCGAAATTTATTAGAAACCAAATTACATATCATTTGATAGTCCATTAAACCTTAGTGGCTGAAAATGGAAGTTTGCTCATATCTACATAAATAAAGAGACTCCTAGCTAAGTATAACATCAAAAATAAGTTTTCCATGCCCTACTATATACAGAGAATGGGTAGGTTGAAGCCTTAAATGTTCCATTACTATCCATCCTTAAACACGTCATTAATGCTTCAAGTGACCATTGGAACACCAAGCTATATCCTACATTATGGGGTTACAAAACTTTCATTACAATTTAATAGGTCCCACTAAGTGGAGATTACATATCTCCATGATGACCTACTCATTGGTATATAGAGCTAAAGTTATGTTTCCCTAATAGGTCTTAGTCCCATCACTTAGTATTGCACTACATGATGCTATACCTAATGAAGAGCTTATCACCGCACATATGGTAGAGTTAGAGAGCCTAGATGAAAGGAATCTCAAGCATTGGAGCACATGCATTAGTACTATAGTTACGTAGTTGGGATGTATAACAAAAGGGCCTTGGATTAAGCCTTTACCAATGGATATATGGTTTTATGTCAAAACTTTGAAGTATAGGAATAGTGTATTTCTAAGGACTAATCCAACCTCTAACTAAAGTCTACTACCTTGGAACTAAGACCCAACAATACTATAACTACACTTTCAAATACTTAGGATTAGTATAACTACACCCATGCGTATAAGTCCTCAAGATAATGATATCAATTTGTGGGTTATATAACCTCTATGAAGGAGTCTTCCTCAGATTTTTGACATCTATGTAATGAAATTTGTCATTGAATATCCATTAAATCCGACATATATGCTACAGTACCGACGAATTCAATTCGTGGGTTATATGACTTTAGGCATGTCTACAAGGAGCACAATATGAGTGTAGACCATTTATCCAAGGAAGCACTGAATATGAAGGCTGACCTCCTCTCCTTATTGAAACTTTTAGAAAGAGAAATCATTGAGGAAGGCATGATACAACTCTTTTAAGAGATTTTTTTATTTTGTGGCATACTCTTTATTGTTTCTTTCGAGTATGGGATACATTAGTATATTTCTTGTTTTAGTTGGGGATATAGATTTTGTTTTCATCCCCCATGGTTTTTTTTTCTCCACCCTCGATGCCTCCTTGGATAATATGTTTGGGCTCCTTATGTTCTCCCTGTGGTATTGCTACTTCAATCATCTTGGGATTGTGGGTTCTATCCCTCCCCTTGGGAAATTTTTTTGATACTTATCTCCACTTGTGTCTAGAATGACTTATTCTTAGGACTATGTGCAAGTTACCTTTGATTCACTATTGAATATCAAGGAACACCTATTTTTATTCATGAAAAAAAAGTTACAAAATATTATCCAATGATTTTATTATATATATTGAGATCTGTAAACTGGGTCTTTAATATTTTTGGTGAAGAAACAAAATAAATTTAAAAAACTACACCTACAAAATTTGTCAAAAATGCAGTTTGTATTTTGAGATAAATTGGTTGAACCATTTGCTATGCAACCACTTGATATCTATCTCATGTTACAATACTATGTGATGTACTGTTATACTAGGGAATTATTGATATTCTTCAAGATAATGATATCACTATGATTTCATGCTTATTAGTCTATCGAATATGTTTCTCAACAGATTGATTTCACTAAGATGCCATGCTTATAAGTCCTCAAAATAATGATATCAATTCGTGGGTTATCCAACCTCTATGAAGGAGACTTCGTTGGATTTTCGACATCTATGTAGTGAAATTTGTTGTCGGATATCCATTAAATCCGACATATATGCTACACTACCGACAACTTCAATGTGTGGGTTATATGACTTTAGGCATGTCTACAGGGAGAACAATATGAGTGCATATCATTCATCCAAGGAAGCAATGAATATGAAGGTTGGCCTCGTCTCCTTCTCGTAACTTTTAGAAGGAGAAATCATTGAGAAAGGTCTGATACAGCTCTTTTAATAGATTTTTTATTTATGTGGCATACTCTTTTTTTGTTATTTCAAGTATGGGATACATTAGCATCTTTATTTTTTCAGCTGGGGATATAGATTTTGTTTTCATCCCCCAGGGGTGTGTTTTCTCCACCCTCGATGCCACTTTGGATAAGTTGCTTGGTCTCCTTATGTTCTCCATGTGGTATTGCTACTTCAATCATCTTGGGATTGAAGTCCTAGTAACCCAAAAGCCCTTAAATTTTATAAACCCTATTCAGCAAAGAATAACTTATTCTCAAAATAAATAGGATTTGATTAAGGTATTCTAATTTAGACTTATATAGTCTTGCACATGTGTAAATGCCTATTTATTCGCTTAATTAGTATTTGGTCTTATAAAATTTTAATATTTGATGATTTCTGCAAGCCTTGGCAAAGGAAATGCAACTCATGGTGGATGCATATTAAATCATCACCAAAAGAGGGTATGGTAGTTTATTTATTCAATAGTTTATTTGTTTATTTATTCAGATTATACATATCTTCATTTCTCTCAATTGATTCATATTTAATCCATTGACTATCACTACACTCATGCTAATCTTCCTCCGTGATAGAGTAATATAAATGTGTATATATACTTATATTACATGATGCTTCCTCCTATAATAATGAAACAAACATGTTTGTGTCCTTCCACAATCAAACACTTTTACAAAGTAGTGTTGTTTACTTATAACTCTAAAAGAAAGAAAAAAACATGAGTTGAGATGAAAAAGGTGAGGAATCTATATTCCACCAAAATTGCTCAAGACTCGCACCTACCTTAATCAAGTTCAAAACATATGCTTGCACATGAGATTCAATCACCACCACTTAACCATTGAACCAAGACATCATACAAAATTGTACATAATTATTGACCTTATTATTATTTTATCTAAATTCCACCAAACTTCATGTTCATAGTATACTCGATATTGGATCACTAAAAATGTGAACATCTCTTAAAACTGATGTACTTTGATACTTTGGGTTCAACAAGTTTCATTGGATTTGAAACTAGAATATCATGCACAACTCTCCAATGGGTATCCAAATATACTTTTATATTTAAAGGAAGATAACATATCTAAAATCGAAAATTTTCCAAAATTGTGAATCTTGAAATTATGAAGGTACCTAATGAGAGAACTCAATGCTAGGTCTCTAAAGTGTTCATTATGCAATTTTTAGTAAAATTGATCAAGTTTATAAATAAAAAATTCTTAAAATAGCAAGATCAAGGCTCTAAAATTTCACATATGATTTTCCTCATCCTCCCATGCATCCTCCAAAATCTAAATGTCAATTTGATGCATGGGAAAAATGTTGAGAAAAGGTTTGGGAACCCAAACTAAAAACTTGGTAAAAAATAGATATGTAGAACCTTGCATCGAAAAAAATTCAAAATAGATATACAATGCAACTCTAAAACAAAATCTGGTGAAAACCAAGATTTGCAAAAATGTACCCATGTGACCCACTTCTTGCATGTGGACCAGTTAACTCTATAATGGCCCACTACTTGCATGTGACATATGTATGTGTAAGTAGTGGGTCACATGGAAAGTATGGGGTGAACTAACATGCAAGTAGTGGGTAATTGTGTATTTGAAGGTGATTTGCATAATTATGGGATAGTTTTATCATTGTGAACCAAGTTATCTTGAGTCTTCCTTCTAGTTCTTTTGATCCCTCTTTAGTCCTTTATTTCCATCCTTATCTATCATACCAATAAGGTTTTGGTTTTGGACATGCCAACATCTTTGGTTGCTATTGTTTTCATTATTATTTCCTAATAAACAAAGTCATCCCATAGTTTTTCAAAAGTGGGAAACTTATCATGAGCACATACACCTCAAACAAACATGCCCCAAGATGTATGGAACACTTTCACAGCTATCCACACTAGCTCACCCTCATGCACCAAATCTCTTATGGTTGAGAGTCAATTTATTAAATTAGTGATTATATTCATTACATATCTCACCACCATATCAATATTCCTTTTGTGTACTAGGGATTTTATTTTCAAAATCATCCCATGGGATATGTTCATGCTCTGGTATAGATTGATTGAAGCATCACACATATCCTTCACCTTCTATTTATATTTTTTGTGAGGGGTCAAGTGATCCTTCATTTAATTAAAGATGAATCACTTCACCGTGTCCAACTTCTTAATATGTTCTAACAAGCCCTTGGGGTTAGTGGGAGGTGTGACAACCTTGTCCACAACTTATACAGACACACTTTATTTGGGTCCTTTATTCAACTTTAAAAATCCTATTCTATAATTCGTGTTTGGTAGGCCTCACAGTAAATTATTCTGGGCATGAATCCATTTCCAATAATGGACTGGTATGATCAAAGAAATCATTGAAAGTTCGACACCTACAAAATTATAGTTAACTTCCAACATTTAGAACCATCTTGAGATAAAGAGGTGGGTGGCCACTAGTATCATTTCTCATAACAACAAAATAATCAAAGAAGCAGATACTAAGCTTCTAACTTGTTCATGAATCTTCATTGTTGACCTCCATCAACTTGTCTAGTTCTAGAATACCTTACAACCTTGAGAGTTTGATCCATCTCAATTTTGTATGGCCTCATCCTTGTCTTCTTCAAAAAATAACTAAGAGTAGACATTTCATGTATCTTTCAATCATGTCATGGATAATTTTAAGGCTATTTTTATAAACCCTTCTAGGGATTCTATTTTTTATAATACATTTTGTTGGGTTTTTTTTTATTTAGACAACATCAATACATCGATGTGTTTTCATCATTAAATTTGTAAACTTCCATTGTTAGTTTAGCATTTTCGTCACAACATTTTCTCTTTGCATCGATATAATGATGATTTTATGTCTCAAAGTGAGATAGTTATTTGTTTATGGTACAACATTCTCATCACAATGGTATGAGGTTTTGTTAGCTTGTTGAGGTTATTTCGTCGCAAGATCGATATAAAAAAAATTAACCCAATAGACCTTAAATTTTATAAACCCAAGCCTGTGGGTATTTTAATGGACTATGCAGGCATTTCAGAGCTACACACCTTACCATTTCTGACTTGTCACTCAAATTGGACATGGTGAAAACTTTCTTGTCCTCCAATATTTACAATGTTGATATATTTTTCCAATATGATGATAACCTCCTCCCATCACTTAGCCATTGTGGGCATTTTAAAATTTTTTGTAGACATTGTATACTTGGTTGGTGTAGGCATTCTATTATCTTGTAGGCATTCTTGAAGCCCTGCAAACATCGTCTCCAAGTCTTGCGGGTATTTTGATTGCAAACAAATTTTGGTGTAGGAATTATTCTCACTTTCATGCATGTTGTGGGCATAGTTTTAAACACTACAAACACTTTTTCAATGTTGCGGGTATTTATTTAATTGCTTGCAGGCATATTTTGGTGGGCATATTTTTCTTTAACTCAATCAATTTAACTGAGATAGCAAGCATATTTATACTAATTAGACTTACAACCTCATTAGACCTTCTTCTAAGATTCGAGGACATTTTGATTAAATCTGGTGGGAATTCTACCAAAGCCTGCGAGCATAATTACCTTGTGTTTGTGGACTGGTGCATGCACATTTTATTCCTTGCAATAATCATTTTTTATTGTGCATGCATATAACCAATGGATGTTTCCCAAAGGTTGTTGTTGTATTATCACTATTTCCTTCAGTCATCACGCATTTCATTTATCAAGCAGGAATTATCTTAATGCTTGAAGACACGCCTTTTAACTGACTGAGGGCATCATCACCTTATGGAAAATTTCATTACATAACTCAAATTCATGCCATAGTGGATAAATTCATTCCAAATATGGGTACTTTCTCATTGCTTGTGGTCATTCTCACTTGCTTGGTGAGGATTTGGTTGATGTGGTTGGTTGATGGTCTTTTTTTACTAAATATATTGTTTATTTATCGATCTTGGCTTGTGCATCTGTTTCTTACTTACAATTGGTATTGGTTGGAGGTATTTTTAACATAAAGGTATTTTTCTCTTATTTGCCAAGTTTTTTTTGGCCATGGTGCAGGTGGAACCAAACAGGTATTTGTCAAACCTTTCTTCCTCAAGCGAGGGGAGTTTAGGAAGGCTAGTGGAAAGTGAGACGTCCAGTAGGTCTACAAGAGCAAGATCAACTAGATGTGAGAAGATCAGAAGAAAATTCAATAAATGCATGGAATTTTTTCTCACAGGAGGGGGGTCATGTTTGTATAATGATGAGAAAATAGGCGACATTGAGGTGCCCTTAAGGTACAAACATCTAGTGAAACAATGGGTACCTAGGGATCTTCCTCAAGTCAACACATATTTTTGTGTGAATGAGAGGATATATAGAATTGCACCATCATCATTACATGGATTAAATTTTTTTCCATGGATGAAATAAAGGTCGGTTATGGCGAATGTACATAATTGATGGAGTATGTTGGACCCTCTTACAACTACACAGATTGGATGTGCCTGGCCCAATATAAACAAGGTATTCGTAGATATTGGTTTTCAACAAATTATTTACAACTGAAAGACAAATATCAAAATAAAGGAGCACAATTGTACATTGATAGAAGGCCAAAGACAACTAGGAATATTGCGAGCTTTATAAACAGTACTCAACTAGAGTATACACTTAAGAAACCCAACTGTATATTTGAGGGGCGTGAAGGAAACTGTGTATTTGTATATGCCATTAAATCAATAGTTGCAGGGGAAGAACCGCTTATTAATTACAATTTGAATCGAGTAGATACAAACATGGTTACAATGGATGTGGTACATCCAACAATTTACCCAACCTTTTACTAATTATTTTAACATCTTTAAGATTTTTTCTTAGTATATAGTTATACTTTTTTATTAAATTTTAAATGTTTAATTCACAGGGAGGTGATCGAGGGTGCATCACCCTAGCAGGTGGTCAGAGGAGTACACCATCCTCGAGGCAACATATATACATCAAAATGCTATGTTATTAAAAAAATTTAGTGAGTATTTTGGTTCGTTAGCTAATTTTTTCTATGTTTTTTATGCAGGGTTCAGTCAGGGGCACCTCCCTCACAATAGATGTTACCAGACCTACCTCGAAGCAGTAGGTATACATCGATGCCATTGTAAAAATTGAATATGTACAAACAGTTCTATTGTTATGTTTTTTCAATAGTATATCTATTTGTTTTATATAATATTATCTATATTTGATGCAAATCTTTGATCGGGGAAGCAAATCGGTTGTTGATCAGACGACAGCGGCCTTCAGGAAACAACTAAACCTGAATATAATTCTACAATTTAAATACTTCAAAATTGTACACATATATAAAATGTAGCATAATGTTTTTTTATGTATTTCTTCGTTTGTAAAATTTCTTTCATTATAATAATGTTGTCTACTTTTTTTGCAGGTGGATGATCGAGGAAATTCCCCAGTTGTTGATCAAACCAGACCATCATCCAAGCATCAGGTAACCCAGATGTAATTCCAAGAATCAATCATGATAGATCTGTTTTGTTAATATAATTTTTTTCTCAGACTATTGCTTCAACATGTAAGTAATGTTTTATATATTTTTGTTGCAAACTAATGATTCGGTTTATGAAACAACAACACAACAATCCACAGATTTTGATGTGAACGAGTTGTTGAACGATGCTAATATTGGTTCTTCTCTAGACCCGGTTAAGGTGATAGAGAATACCTTGAGAAAAATTAATGTGGATATGCTTAGTCTGCTATTCATTATTCCACAGATAGACGAGATCAAAGAAAAGGTTGAAGTGTTGCTAAAGAGATCTCATGCCTTGAAAGTAAGTTGTGGAATCTTGAATAATAATATCAATTCATTTAGAACTTTATAATTTTTACTTTTATATAATAGTGAACTTATAATTGAATGGTTTGTATTTACAGGATTTTCTGCAAACTTCACACACTAGTGGTGAAGGCGGTGTTGGGCCCAATGAGAAAACGACTCAACATACACCACATACTGCACCCTTGTTATCGACTAAACAGTTGGAAACATGTTCCACGACACCCCCGAGTCCAGCAGAGAGTGCATCTGATGCTAACCGATGCACACCAGATCGTGCAAAAGAAGGGGTGGATGCAGAGCTTGATAGTAATGTTGATGCTCAAGCAACATTTCCTAGATCTTCCCATGTCACTAGCACGGGTTCAATAGAGACAACATTTTTGGTGAACGAGGAACTCATTCCAATAAAGATAGAGAAGATTTCAGGTAATTATACATTGTTCAATTTAGTTTTTATAATTTGATTGTAATATACCGATAAAACCTTTTTTTAACTAATGGTGGCATGATTGTTTTGGAGGAAATGATGTTTTTTTATAAAAATATAAATGATTTGACCTTGGAGATCTTTAGACCCACCATCCGCACAAGGTGGGATAGACAGACAAAAAATTTAAAGGATGAGCTGACTAATCGGTTGGTTGGCATGTTTGGCAAAGATACATTCGATACATCAAAGGTCCTAAAGAAGGTTGGACAACATATGAATATTGTTCAAGACCAATATAGGGTTCACCTAGAAAGGAACCCTAGGTATGAGTGCCCTCCAATTATTCCATCAAGGGAGTGGAAAGCCCCATGGAATATGGAAAAGAGAGGACTCTGAGAAAAGCAAGAAAGATACCACTAGGCACAAGGAGGTATGCAATACTTTCCACAATGTAATGGTAACCCTTATTATTATTAATTTTTATATCGAATTTTGAACATCTAACATAATTCAACACTGGATTAGGTTGTTAGACACATCAAAGGTACAAAGGCAATACTGGACAAAATTGGTCAGCACAAGCTTCGTCCTGGTGGTTATTCAAATTTTGGCGGCACAAATTGTAAGTATCGAAAACCCGATAATGCATCTAAATAATAAATTGAAAAGTATTTTCATTTTAATCCAACACAAAATGTAAAATTAATGATGTTATGCAAATATGCAGGCCGAATGATTCAAAGAAGTTCCCACTCGGGAAGACTTGAATCTTGGCTTCTAACACAACTTTGAAGTTGTTGTTAAATGCCAAAAAATCTTTTTTGGACATACATGATCTTTTGGTGATCCATATGGTGCACAGGTATATAAAATCTATATAGTTTAATGAAAAATTATAAACTTTCATGCAATATATTCGTTATAAACAATTAACATAAAATATTTATTATGTTTTGAGTAGGAAAGCAATGTCCCCCTTAATGGCGATGATGGACAACAACCAATCGAAGATCATGCTTCGGTTCTTGGTAATGAATTTATTCATCTGTTGTAGTTTTGTATGGATAATTGTAGATGGTGAACATTAATTGTACTTCTCCATATTTCAACTACAGAGCATGTATATGCTCACACTGTACAGGTTGAGCCTGGATAGGAAAATGAAGAACATGATGTGCCCACACCAGGTTAAAAAACACCTTTGTAATGTTTTTATAAATGAAATACTTGTAATTATAAAAACAAAAATTAATTAATGTAACATTTTCACATTGTTGCAGCAATTATGAGCCCCTTGCCGCAAGATCCATGTGGCGATCATTCTAATAGGGTGACATTAGGACAAGTTGATGAAGCACCAGGAATCAAAGGACAAATTTCATAAGATGTGCTGCTTTCTAATTTTGTAAAGAGAAGAAAAATAAAAAGGAAGTGACTAAAGAAATTTTGGGTAATTCTTTTTTATAATGCAATTTCATGCATGATTTTTTACGCTATTTAATGAATGAATGGTTTTATGAATGGTTTTATCGGCTATTGAATGAATGAATGGTTTAATGAATGTTTTTTTCAGCTATTGAATGAATGAATTTGCACAAAAACTTTATTTGCAAGTAGATGCATTGGGTTTGGGGAATTGAGAGTGATGTGAGGGGGTTAGGGGCGATAAGAGATTCCACCTTCATGTGGTTGGACCTGTTCAGTAGAGAATATTAAATTATTCTTGAAACAGAGAGGAGCTCAATGAATGGTAAGGAATTATACATCTCACACATTTATTTCTATAATTGTAATGTTTAAATTTTACTATTGCTATTTGACTCATCCATTGGAACTTGTTACAGATAGCCTTGGGAAACATTTTCATATTCCAGAGGAAAAATTGGCGTTTTGATGTGATCGATGGACTTATATACTTAATTTTGTGGTTCTCCATGTTTCCTCAGGTGATCTCTTATTACTAGTTATTTTACTTGAATATTATTGTAATTTACATTGTTAAATTAAAAATATTCATGAAACATAAACGTTCATTATTAATGGTGTTTTTATTCATTGAGAGAAACTACTCAAACTATAGTTTTTTAGCTTCATTTTGTTATTTTCATAAAAATGCAAATTATTTTTTGATGGGTCCTAACATGAAATTTTTGCAACAAGAAAATATTTGTAGTATGTTGAAAGATGTTTTGAAAGGTAAAGAAAAGAAGAAAGTGTCAAGCTCCACAAATCAAGGTAAGTTGTACCAAGAAATTGTAAGTATCGTTAACATATTCCTAATTCTCATACCTATTTTGTTAATTTGATTTGTATTCCATGCTTGGTGAATTTGGACCATCCTTTGTTCCCTATTATTTTTCCTTGCTTAAAATGCTAATGACTAAAGGTTCAAGATCTAAATTTCAGATGAAATATTGTACTGTTGCATAGTGAATGAAATTGAAGAGATGAGTCCCCTAAAACCCCCAAATGGGCCATATAAACATTAACATCTTCCTACTTGATCCAACCTTACTGAGACAAATAACCTTGACCAATCATATAGGGCCATTTAGTTTAGAAAACCCTAACCTTACATCCATCCATCATGAATCCAGTGTCATGACTTGTTTCAATTGAATTCCCTTCACCTTCCTGCTACTAAACTTGTATGCATTACCTTCTAGATGATAAGTTAAAGGTGCACAAATGTACAAACAAATAATTATAAATTATATTTACCTGCATAAGCATGGAGCTTCTTCCTTAGATATCTTACTCTGCTCCATTATTTTCCACATGCTTAGCTTCACCTATTATTCTATTTACCAAGTGGAAATTGCATGCAGATGTTCTCAAATTGTTACAGATTCATAGGTAATGGTTCAGAAGGTATTACAACCTCGAAGAACAAATATAACCCTAGTGAACCAATTTAACCATTGAACAGTCTCCATGGAAGGCCCAATTCCAACATTTTTCCATTTAGCCATTATATGGTGTGACCCAGGGTAATTTTTAGTGGCGAAATTTCTCCAATTGGCTATTTTTTGGTTTTTTTCAAAAAATAAATTCGCTATTTGGTGTCTAATATCACCTATATTACATAAAATATGTTTTTTTTCATAATATTCACCAAAATTTATACATTTCAGTGTTAATTTTATGTTTCATATTTAATATTCTCCTACCTATCTATAAACATATTTTTTCAATCCAGAACAATCGCCTATAATAATATACTTAAGTATAATATTAGAATCCCTAAAAAATACCCTATTGGTGTTCGAGTTGAACAAAAAAACATAACTTAACCAAAATAACCGCAAGAACAATTCCATGCATGAGAATTGAACCAAATAGCCAGAAACAACACCATTAATACCATTAACATGGTGATAAAAAACCATGTTTACAATAATGGAGGTCGATACAAATCCATTACCACAAATGGAGCAGAACCCACAACCCCAAAAGTTACAACCAGAGAAAAACCTAAACAACCATTAAAATTTCTCAATTGATTCTTAACCCCAACCCTAAACCAACTCCACAATGCATAGAGAAACCAAATCCATTCACCAAATCCACAATAGAAGTTAATGTGTTAAAAACACAGAGGAGAAACTTATAGGATTCGAGGTCCTACTAGTGTAAAACATGAACACTGTTGCAACCACCTCCGTATCCATCTGCACAGCTCCACACACCTGCATTCACCTCCAACATGACCTGCATAGACATAAGGGAAGTAAAAACTCCAAGTCTTTGTGGAAAAACCAACAAGAACACAAAAGAGATTAATGTTACCTCTCGTAGCATGTTCAGTAGTTGGTGGCCCATAGCAGATTCAGTCTAAAACATTTGAACCAAACACAGCATCACATTAACCCATAAATGTGGAACTTCAAACTAGTAAAGAAAACCACACCGCCATGCAAATCACCCAAACGGTGTCACAAACGACCAATAAAGAACCACTGATAAAACAACACAGAGTAGCTTGAGTAACCAACACGACTCATCATTCACCCCACAGATCACAACTACAGAATCCTAGTACATGGACTTGCAGGGACCATGTGCACCACCGTCAAGATGGGAAAATGGTCACACACCATCCCCATACAAGAATGAACGAAGGCTTGGGAAGAAGATGAGAGAAAGCGTGAAAAGGTGGTAGTTGTGATAATTAAAAGTGCAAAAAGGTATTGCATGGTAGGGAACACATGTTGCTGTCGTGTGGTGGTGTTTGGAGTGCAATCGTTCCCTCCATGTGTCTTGCATAGGTGGAAAATGGGAATGCACACCACTATTGGCATCCCTATCCTAGATATTCTACTCCAAACATTGTAAATATATATGGTTCCACCTGATATACTTTTCTCCATGTGTAAATCCAAATTTGTAGGAAAAGTGCATACCTTCCCTCTATGTGATGTTAAGGTTCCAAGCAGAGTTCTATCCTCTTTTTTTTATGGCCTTATAAATGTGCAAAGTTCCACCTACCCTGCCAATAAGGCTCTAGGCATAAACTCTCATGGTAACTTTACTACCCTCCTTTCCTAAGGAAAGCCTTGATGCCGAGCCCTACTTGGAATTAATATTAGTATTTACATTACCTTGGTTTTCATGTCAATGTTTGAGGTTCCATACAAGAATTTAGGAAAAAACTTTGCATGGAATTTATATTGGCACTTCTATGATACTACAATGTTAGAGTTACACTATCTTATTTATCATGTCACATCAATGTCACAAATGGTTCCTTTAACTTCACATCAAAGTTTAAGTCATGTTACATGGAGTTCAATATCCACCTTGCAACACAACATTCAATGTTGTTGCAGGGTGGATGAGTACTATTAGATTGATCGTTGGATCATATCTAACAGTTCACATCCCCATCATAGCAGCATTAAATGTTTCACTATGGGGTGGATATTGCACATGTTACATTACCCTACTCTCAATGTCACCTTAAAATTACATGGTAAAGAATAGTATAGCATTATAATAACCTGTGCCTATCACGTCAAGGTTCTTGTCACATTAAATTATGCTCCCCATTATATCATCTTGTGAGGCTACATTGTGTTTCCTATGATGTTACACTACCCTCCCTATGTTATCACAATGTCACATTACTATTCTCTTCTTGTCATGTCATTATAACATGTTACACTACTGACCTATCACATCACCTTGATGTGACAAAGTAGTATTTCATATCACATTACACTAGGCTCCTTAACATGCCATCTTGAGGTGAAAAGTAGGCAAGGAAGTTTGATGTGACTAGAAGGGAAATGTAATGTAACAAAATACATAATGTGAAAGGCAATGAACCATTTGTGCCATTGAGGTGATATGGACTGGAACATTACATTATAGAGACTTTGACATGACAAACAACACAGATTCTAATCTTCACAAGAAGTAGGGAAAATTTTAGGGGCTAATTTGTTATGTTTTTTTTTCCAAAAAAAAATTCACTAGTTTCCTTTTTTTCTAAAATGATTCACCCAAATTCCACATGGTAAAAGTATTTTACTCCCACAAAAATTATCCATAAACTATATGAAATCCTTATAAATTTTAATATTTTTACAAAAATATCGCCAAACATTTTATGGTTTGAAATTTAAAAATTAGTAAGATTCACCAAGATTAATACACTTTAAGAAAATTATGGATCCTTAAAATTTTCCCTAACAACAACAAATACCATTGTGATTCTGCACATGACCTTCCCTTAGATGTAGGTAGAATAGGGAAAGTGGAACCATGCACTGTGCATTCTACTCAAATCCTTGTAAATGGAACCATGCACTCTCCCTAAAATATTACAAAAGGAACCGTGCATTATGCACACTCTATTTCAAACCTTACAAATATGTAGGGGTTCACCTATGTTTCACAAATCCTTGCAAATGTGCATGAATATCCATGGTTCCTTCTAATCTGTGTGGGACTATGGTTCCTTATAATCTATGTGGGAATAGAGTAAATGTGTAGCAATCAAACCCCATTTTCAAGCATACATTTAAACTAAATATGGCCAATTGTTTTAGCATAGTCGGACTCACCATGATCCAATTTCCATGCATGTTGAAGGTTTTCACATAGAGAATTAGCCCCATTCTAAACCAACCCAAATGCTCAAAAAATAAATGAGAGTTTCAAAGCAATCAGAACTTGGGCTTCTTGGGTCATTGGATTCCAATAAGACAAGGGAAAATTTCTACACAACTTCTATTTGTCACAACAACATTATGCTTATAACAAAGTTCTATAATAAAAAAATGTGCTTATATGCCATAAAAACCTTAAATTTTCCAATTTATTAATGTCTTATCTTAATGTTTTAACATGACATGTTTTCCCCCAAATTCTAATGTGACAAGTATTTTGCCCAAATTTTTAATATGACAAGTAATTTTCCCAAACTTAATTCCATCTCCTCTATTGATAGGAAGGTGTGCAATACTTATAATTTCCGGGGCAATATTTGACATGACAATTACAATTTTGTGAAAAATAGTTTATGATATTAAAAAAATTAATTGCATTATGTTCCATATACAACATCATCCCTCCTACGTTATTTTTTGTCGAGGCAAGATCTAAACTTCTAAATGTGTCACTTTGGGATTCTAGAATGAATCCTATATAGAAAAATGTTGAAAATCGAACATGTTTTGCTAGATCCAACTAGCCTAAGTCTAAACCAAAGCCCCACTAACTATCCTAGAACCTATTTTTTATTGGATTTTATGACCAAGATTTGCATTAATGGAATCATGATCCCTATTGTTGTTGTAGTGCAAGGATTTTTTCAACAATATTGCATTTGGTGCAATATGTTGTAAAAACCCATCATTTCCAATTTGGATGTAGTGAAACAACGGTTATGGAATTTCATGAAAGTTTTAACATTGACTGAGTAATATTTGGCCATATCACAAGTTCAATTCCAATAGAAAGATGGATATGATCACATTTATCCAAGTCAAAACCCAAATGTTTATGTAAAAGTACAATGAAATGAAGTGGAAGAAGAAGAATTGGATTACATAAGGGATGTTTCCTTTGACTCAAGGAAGGTATCCAAGTTTAATGAATCTTAATGTGATAATATCCTCCATGCATTTGTGTCCAAGAACTCCAATTTTTGTACCATAGTGGTAGCATGTTACAAGAGTCTTAATACCACATGTTTCTTAGTGTAGGGAAGAATCAATCCTTGTAAGTGATGGCATTGAAAAATTGAAATTTGCAATGAAGACAAAAATAAGTCTCTCTTGGCCAAGTTCTTAGCAAAACAAATCTCTCAAAATTATGTTTCACCAAGTTGTTAGAGATCAATCCTTGAGACTTGAGGCAAAAAATAATGTGAATCTAAGTGGTAAAATCTATGAGAGGTAATGGCTTGGAATCAAGGTAGGTATGAAGGAGATCATAGCTCATGGGAATTTGTTAATATTGAATCCATGGAATAAGCAATTTTGTAGAGCCCGTTTCTTATACAAGTTATGGAATAGGCCTACATGGTGTTGATTAATACTATCTCGTTATAGATATGGTGAGTTTGAATCTAGTTAGATTACTCAATTCTAGGTCACGTTGGCCAATTCCACTCTATGTTAGCATTGAGATCATATTAGAGATATTCAAAGGGATGGATTATCTATGCGGCTGGAGAAAAATGCATCTCAATCTCAAGTCTATGAATGTTCTTATAGAGCCTATTGGTGTAAAATATTTCAAAGACAAAATGTTTTATAGATTAAATTTAAGTCTATGGAGGGCTCTTGAAGATCATAATATACAAAGTGCATGTCTACAGTGTAGAGATGATTTTCTATTAGATTCAAACTAGAAAACAACACTTTGAGGAATTCAATCTTGGAAACAACAAGGTGTATGAGATTATAAAGCAGGGAAGGATGCCTATTTTCCCTTCATCTTGTCCCTCCATGCTCATTGATTATATCAGTGAATGTTGGGACACTAATCCTACAAGTAAACCTAACTTAAATTGACATCATTAAGTTTGCATAGAATTTGACATAAATTTGATCAACAAATGCTTTGATGGAAACATAGAATTCTTTTAATTTGAGAGGGTAACTAACGAAGAATAAAGGATTATTTTTAAGAGCATTGGATGGAGATTTTCCATAGTTCACTCATTTTGATGTACATGGAAGAGTAAACTATACACTAGATTTTGCACTAACTTAGAGATCATTTAGTGGTTGATTCTTGTTCAAACCATGGGGTATTGACATAAAATATTTGGTTATCTTGGCTACATGTATCAAAATATATTCCTACAAATAACTACATAATGTTACTTCAGGTTTGAGTCTCATAATTGTTAGTTTCTCTAGTTTATATATGGTTTGGAAATCCATCCTTCATGATAGAACATGTATGGTTGTTAAGCTCATTAACAAGGGAAATTCTAGGAATTTTTGCAACAAAATAACTATGCTATCACGTCTTCACAATCCCAATATGATTAATCTGCAAGGCATTTGCAACAGGATTTCAAAATAATTACTAGTTTATGATTACAACACCATGGACTCTCTCAAAAAAAAGGATTTATATTACAACAAGAGAGTCATTCTATCAAATCCATGTTTTAACCTGGATCATGAGAAGAAGGATTGCTATGGGATCACTAGCCAAAGGTATAGCCTATAATAATTGATATTGCGGGAGCAAAGTGTTTAATGTAAAATGAAGACAAACATCATACTTTATATAAAATATCCATTGCCAAGTTCTTTATTTTTGGATTATCAAGACCCATGAATTTCATAAGGGAAGAATCTTGGCCAAATGGAAGCAACAATTGGATCAAGAGAATAGGGAAAGAGGACAAGGAAGCTACATATGTGTATATTTTTAGAGTGGTTCTCTTAGAGAATTTTGATAGGCTTCAAATGTATTGATACCTCGTATTTTGATTATTGTCATCTCCGTGACATTGTTTATTGGTTAGGAACAAAGAATGTCATGGAGCTTGTTCATAATCGTCTGAGAGATGAAATTGGTGAAAGTTGGTCAAAAATGTGATCAACCTTGGGATTTGGTGTCTCAAGGACTCATCTCTAATTCCTGGTATGAATAGGAAAAAATTCTTATGGAGGCATTGCTAAACACATTTGAGATATTTTCAAGTGTACTTTTGGTACTTTAGTGTGTCCCTAAGGCTAAAACTTTTGCATGATGAATCTATGAATTTATTGAATTGTGGTGGAAATATTAGATTGGGAAAATTTTCAAATTTCATATATGGTAATAGAGCTTGTTATGTTTAAATTAATTTCTTGTGAAAGATGGAGGTGGATAATAGCATAAATTCATTGAATCCTAGAATTCTCTACTACGTAAATGAGGTATTGTAAGACCATTTCGAATATGTCCATATAGGTCCATGAGCCTCCAAGTATATCAAAATATTTTTTTTAATTTAATTAATTCTGTCGAATATCCGACATTCATGAAGGTCACTTCCGACGACGCGGTTATATTTTCGACGATAAGTTGGAGGGATATCCGTCGGTTATCCTATCTCTCGGAAGCACACTCCATCGGATATCTGACATAATTCAATGGTAACTTGTTGTCGGATTTCTATTCAATCCGATGACGTGGTTATACTTCCGATGAGCAGTTGGAGGGATATCCGTCGGTTATCTGACATCTCCGAATCTCAATTTGTCGCATATCTGACATATGTGAATTGCAATTTGTTGTCGGATTTCTATTCAATCTGATGACGCGGTTATGCTTTCGATGAGAATTTGGAGAGATAGACCTTGGTTATTCGACATCTACGAAGTGAACTCTCCATCGGGTATCCAATATACACGAAAGATATTCCACGAAAAATATGACGTCTGTGAATTGAAGTCATCGATGTCCTTGAAGTAAAATTTGTCGAATTTCCAACATCTATGAGGCAAAATTACCCGTTGGAAATGCGACCATGGTGTGTCAAAATTCCAACGATGTTTTTTCATTATTGGAAAAAAAATCCAAAATTTAACCGACGTTTGAAAAAAATAGAAGATTGTCGAATTGCCTACATCAATATGTTGAAAATCAGACATTTAAGCCGTCGGATTTTGTGCTCAAAAGTGCTATATCTCAAGTTCCCCCTCTCTATTGTATTAATTAAATTTTAATACAATGAAACTAGATCTAAGACATAGTTTTAATGGAAGAGTTATGGCCCCTAATGCTTTAACCCCCTTGCTCTTTTATTTTCTCTCTCGTGGGTTCACTGCCCCCTTATTTTCAGCATTTCTTCATCCATAGTCGGTGAATTTTATTAATTCAAATATCAAACCATGATACATATTTTCATCTATAGGTCTCATTGTATGTGACACTTTACATTGCAAGATAGGAAAACAAAATCGAGGCGTTACATTCCCACCCTCTTAATTAACGTTGTCCTCGATGTACGAGTGCTATTTACAATATACAAAATTTATTTACTACTAAAACTTTCAAAAAATATGTGGATATTCCTTCTGCATAGTGTCTTCCATTTCCCTAGTCATTTCCTCAAGTCTATAATGTGTCCATTGGATTTTTACCTGCTCATCCCGGTTCCTGAGCACTTTTACTTTCCAATCCAATATTCACATTGGTTGTATCTAGAACGCTCCTTCTGGTTCCACCTCAATAAAAATAATCAACTACATGATTAGGATCATGAACATATTTCTTCAATAATGAAGCATGAAATACACTGTGATCCTTAACAGAGGGTGGTAATGCTAGCACATAAGCCACTAGTCCAACTCTACTTAAATTATTAAAAGGTCTGCATAACCTTGTTTCCAAGTTTCCACAACTACCCAAGATTAAAAAGATTTTCTTTGCTTTTACTTTCAAGAACACATGATTTCCAACCTTGAATTCCTTGAGCAATCTTCATTTATCTACATAGAATTTCTATCTGTCGTGTGTAACTTTTAAATTCTACTTGATTTGTTCCTCCATGTCCTTTAGCATTTCTAGGCCAACAATTACCATGTCCACTGGTTTTTCCCAATTCACTAAAACATTACATCTTCTTCCATGTAGGGCTTCAAATAGGGCTCATTTTCAACAAATATTGATACCCATTTTGATATGAAAATTATACTAGATATAAGTATTTCTCCCATTTGGATGGTTGATCCATCACATATGTTCTTAACATGTCTTTGACCACTTGGTTAACTCTTTTAGTTTGTCCATATGTATGAGGATGGTAACTTGTATTGAAATTGAGTTTGTTTCCAGATTCTTTAAACATAGCCCTGCAAAAGTTTGAGGTGAATTTAGAATCCATGTCGAAAACTATGGATTTTGGAAAATTATGTAGTCTGGCTACCTCTCTCATGTAAATTTCAGAAAATGTTGGTTGCTTTATGAGTGTACTTGATAGGAAAGAAATTAGCATCCTTTGTTAACTTATCTATTACCACCATAATGGCATCATGGTTCCTCACTATCGTTGGAAATTTAATGATAAAATCGATGGTCACAGCATCCCACTTCCATTCTAGTATAGGAACAGATGAAATAGACCTACAAGATTCCTATGTTCTACTTTCACTCTTTGAAATTCAAGACATCTAGCTATAAGCTCAACTATGTTTTTCTTCATTCCTAACCAAAAGCATTCCTTCTTCATTGTTGTAATGGTTTTTTGATATCCTAGATGTCCTACATATGGGACAACATGCATTTCTAGTAGTATAAATTCTTTAGTTCATCATTTTACAGTATGCAAAATATGTTTGTGTACAAGACTATTCATCCTCAATGGAGCTCTAATAGCTGTGTTTTTGAGCCGAGAGGCTCTCTACAGCCCAGTATGGGGGAGATCTTGTAACGTTACGTAACGTTGAAGCGTTACGTAACGTTGTAACTTTACGTAACGTTACAACTTTACATAACGTTACATAGATGTCGGCTATAAAAAAAATACGTAACGTTACATATATCCTTTCGAACTACAAGGTGATGCTCGAACCGTTTTTTCAAACAGCGGCATATTTAATTGTGCAATTTTTTATCATGTAAATGGGTTGAAGATCGAATTGGGTCCAGAGTACATTGCATTCAATGAACCTGAGGCGAGAAAAAGTTCTAATGGCACTGGTAATGAAGAATTTTGTGAACCCATTTCAGAAAATCATCCAGATATTGTTATTAATTCCAGTTCTGATAATGCTGCGCAACAGCTGACTATGGAAGTCGAAGCTGATAATTGTGCCCGGCAGTTTCTTCATCTTAGACTAACATCTGTGTCTGGATTTGGATGTTTGTATCTCGATATCCTTGGCGAGAGTCTGGACTGGCGACAGATTCTCCAAGATTTGGAAGCGAATACACTGGAGATACGATGGGCATTTTACAGAGGCACACAGAGATTGGCATTTGATTCTTCCGAAGATTGGCGAAGAATCAACCTGAGGCGAGAAAAAGTTCTAATGGCACTGGTAATGAAGAATTGTGTGAACCCATTTCAGAAAATCATCCAGATATTGTTATTAATTCCAGTTCTGATAATGCTGCGTAGCAACTGACTATGGAAGTCGAAGCTGATAATTGTGCCCGACGGTTTCTTCATCTTAGACTAACATCTGTGTCTAGATTTGGATGTGTGTATCTCGATATCCTTGGCGAGAGTCTGGACTGGCGACAGATTCTCCAAGATTTGGAAGTGAATACACTGGAGCTACGATGGGCATTTTACAGAGGCACACAGAGATTGGCGTTTGATTCTTCCGAAGATTGGCGAAGAATCAACCTGAGGCGAGAAAAAGTTCTAATGGCACTGGTAATGCAAAATTGTGTGAACCTATTTCAGAAAATCATCCAGATATTGTTATTAATTCTAGTTCTGATAATGCTGCGCAGCAACTGACTATGGAAGTCGAAGCTGATAATTGTGCCCGGCGGTTTATTCATCTTGTCTGGATTTGGATGTGTGTATCTCGATATCCTTGGCGAGAGTCTGGACTGGCGATAGATTCTCCAAGATTTGGAAGCGAGTACACTGGAGCTACGATGGGCATTTTACAGAGGCACACAGATATTGGCGTTTGATTCTTCGGAAGATGACAGTAATGGGAGAATAGTTGATGAATTTGAAGTCGAGGAAGATGATCGTAGTCCAGAAGAGCACAATGTACATTCTGCGTCTAAGTCAGCAATAGAGAATATGCCTACACACATAATCTGCTCTAACAAGTTAGATACAGAAAATGGAAATTGTTCCATATGCAGATTCGATATGGCAGATGATGAAGAAGTGAAACAACTACCATGTAAGCATCTCCATCATAGCGGATGCATTATTAAGTGGCTTAATACCGCTAAGTGGCTTAATACCGCAAATAGTTGTCCACTGTGCCGTTATAAGCTGCCAACAGATGATCCAAAACCTTAGCAGTAAAATATGCAGGGATGTATTTTCTTCTCCTTCCCATTGTGATATTTTTTCAATGATAAAGAGAAAAAGATACGTTGTTAAGTTATTTTGGTGATTCATTGTTTAAATATATATATATTTTAGATATTTTTTTGGAATATTAAGTTTTGTAATTGCGGCCATAAATAATATTAAATAATAATAACAATAATATTATATGTGCACCTTAACTAAAAAGATGTGTTTTTTGGTTTGAATCAAATCAATGGATACCTAAGAAGAGATTTGATCCCTCTCGGCGCTTGATAGAGCCTAGGATTTGGATCTACGCTGGTTACTATACATTACCTTTCTATAATGATTTCTTACTTTACAAATAATACTCGTATGAACCCAAAGCATTCAGTAATCTTGTTTCTGGATCTCTTTCCAGATGTTGATGGATGTCACATGCAAGATTTGATTATTTCTATTGAGTGCATCAAACACTCTATTCTCCTTTCCTTTTATGTGATTAATTTTAAAATTAAGTTCACTTAAAAAATTCATCCATCTTGCCTAACATGCATTCATATTATGCTACTTAAACAAGTATCTCAAGTTGTGATTATATGTTCTTAAATCAAATTTATTGCCCATAAGATAACGTCTCCACATTTGAAGTGCACGTACTAGGGAAACAAGTTCCAGGTGATGCATGGAATAGTTCTTTTCATGCTCCTTCAACTTCCTAGATTCATAATAGATCACATGGTCATTTTGAATTAAAACCCCTCCAAGCTATTGATATAATCTCTTTGGATTAATATTTTAGTGTGCCACAACTTTGGCATGGAAGCATTTTGTGTCATTACAAGTTTTAAAGGAATCCATTAAGATTTGAGAAATATTTTAGGGAAATTTACACAGTCTTTATGTAAAGCTTTAAGAGATTTGACATCATTTTTTTGTAAATATTCAAGGGTTTTGAACTCCTTGTGTTGATTCATTTCTTTATGGCTAATATTTTATATTTCAATAGTTAAGAGGTTGTTACTAACATTGGAAGAATTATGTGGGTTTTGACATAGGTCGAACATTCCTTAATTAAAGTTTCACACAATTTGGCCTGCCAATTTGACTAAAATTGCCTCTCGTAATAAAGTGAGAAAATATATTTATGGAAAAATGTCTAACTTAGATTAAATCTAATGCCATTCTAGGCTATAAAAAAAAATTGTAACGTGCATCCCTATTTTGAGTTTTCCCATATTCCTCTATTTTATCTTCGAAATTTTAATCAAAAGTTTCTTACTGCCTTTTTTACATCTTTGGTTTTGGGAAAATTTGACATTTTATATTTCATAAAATTTACATCTATGGAAAATTCCATTTTCAAATATTTTTATTCTTAAATTTTCATTTTTTTAAAGTTTCTTGTTTTGGGTGTAAAACTATGGAGGGATATAACTTTTTCATACAACCATTTAAGGTGATTTTTTTTAAACTTTGTTTTTTCATACTTTCCATCGATGCTATTAGGTTCGGTATATATATATTTTTTGTGATCAATTTTGAGTTTTATGACAAAGACCTACAACTTGTAATTGTGCATACATTGGATTGAAAAAGAAATATGGCCGGTGTGTTCATATGTAAAGAGTTATGTTTATTAGTAAGTGGTTTAAAAATAGCAACATGAACAAATCAAAGACCTAATTGGACATATATCGCTAAATGGCCTATAGGTGCATATTGAAACTACATGTTTTGGTGTTGATTTTCCATTTTTCATAGGGTAGAATTAGTTATAAGTGGTACTCTTTGATTGACTAACCATTCAATAGAGTTTCTTTGAAATTATTTAATGGTACATTTATTTGGTTCCATTATTTGTCATGTGTGCAGTTAATTATGGGAAGACCATCTTGTTACATTTGTTTCTTGGAGAACTAATGAATCTATTATTTTTATGGGATCATGGTTAGGTTCTCATTTTACATGATTGGAACATTATTCTTGATCATAAACACTCACAACTTTGTTGGATCACTTTCAACTTCAATATTTGTTTTCCTATCTTCTGTCTCTTTGAGGAGATAGTTCTTTTACAACATTGTGTAGTGTGTTTATTGTTGGACCATTTAAGTATTTGTTTTGTATGCTTGGAATAGAATCCCCTTGTGTTTGTTTCATTGATTTTGAACAAGTTTGTGTGAAAGTATTCTATGGGTTCTATTGTGTTTTTTTCACTAGTTCCAAAGAGGCTTGTGTGATGATTTTGGAGACAAATAATTTTAAACATTAATATTCCATTCATATCTTGTTTTCACTTCATTATGTTCATATTGATTTTTTCATTATTTATCACACTTGCATTGGTCCTTGACAAAAGTGACATTATACATAACTGTTGGAGCAAAGAATCTTCTACCTAGTTACCTAGACCATGACCTGGTGACTCTATTGGTCCAAAACCCATCCAAATTGACCATCTAAGTCACCCTTGAGATGTATTCCTAGTTTTGGGTTTGCATTCCTTGATTTGGGGAGCTTTTCCCTGAGTTGACAAGTCAGTGAATCGGTAACTAATTGAGGACTAAATGTTATCCACTAATCTAGGTCATAACTAACCCTAACTTAACCTTCTTCAGTCAATAATGCCTCAATTGAAATATTTTACAGATTTGCATGCACATACAGTCAATTCCATGTACATCACTAAGTCAGAATTAGTGATTAGGGAGTCTTGGGTTAGTGAACTCAAATTGTAGAGTGTGAATGGCTAACTTATGGTATTTGGATCTAGTTAAGCCTCACTAGCGCCTCATGAATTGAATGAGAAATTTTAATATCCTCTTGACCTAATTTGAATTGTGATGGTTATAAATATTTTTCACCTCCATTCATTAATGCCCAATGAAATACATCATTATTTCTTATTATATGTTCTAGGCTTTTATGTGATGATTAATGTTACTGCATTTGTTACATGAATATTTAATGATTGATATCTTTTTCATAATATATCTATCTTGTTTTAGTATCTAGATCTACATGCTTCAGTTTTACATGGTACCAAAGCTGCAGGGGTGCTAAACTAGTCAGTATTTTAGCGTTTATTTTCAGGGATCAAGCTATTGTAGGTTAAAGAAGGGATTCTATAGCTATCAAAGAGATATTTGCATCTATGGATATCCTACCTCCCGAACATACTCTAACCCCATTCAATTGTTATGAATGGAAATCAAGAGTATAGACTCTCTTGAGGATGAAGGGGTTCTACTGGATAACAATGGAAACTGAGGTAGAATCAAATTCAACAATTGAAAAGTATGAATACTTTAATAGAATGGATGAAGCATTTGATATGATTTTCTATTCTATTTCTCTAGATCTACTTTACCAAATTGAATCCAAGAAGAGTCCAAATGAATTTTGTACTACGTTTTCCACCCTCTTTGGAACACAAGATGAAATGAGGAGCCATTAATTGGAGGTGGAACTAATGAACTTGAGACCAAGTTATTTTGACTCTATTCAAGAGTTTTTCATCAAGTTCAAATCAGTTCTCTTGTATCTCAATATGTGTAAGATCGATAAGGATGGATCTCAAATGGTACTCTCTATTCTCTCCAAATTGGGTCATGATTACAATTTTTTTTTCTTTCATTATACTAAATTGGCTCTGAGATCCTCCTACAAAATGCCTACTTTGAAAATTTGTATTTCCTCCCTCCTTCAAGAGAAAGATAATATCTCACAAATGGACCTCCAAATTAATACCTCAAAGGTGCATGCACTTGCATCCAATGAGGGGAAGAAGGACGCAAGCAAGAAAAAGACCCCATACAAGGGAAAAAACAGAGAAAATACCAAGTATTTCTCATGAATACTTTGAATCTAACGATGGAAATGCCAAAGAGGAGAAACTATGGTGTCCTTACTGCAATAAAGGATCACATAAAGAAGAATATTGCAGGAACATTTTTTTTGAAGAAAAGGAAGAGAAGGATTGTAGCAAGAAAGATGTCATGTTGAAGAAATCCAGTTGCATGTATGCACTTATAATAATTTCTACACCATGCATTCTTGATTCAGAAAACTTTGGATAAATTGAACCAAATTAAGTTTTAATTGGAGAATCCATTGGATAACTTGTCCTAAATCAAGTTCTCATTGAAGAATATCTCTAGTATGTCTCTTCATACTCCAAAGTTACAAATTTTACTCCTACTATTCACCAATTTCTGCACAAAACTTTCTGGGTAGGTTATCATTCTCTTCTATGGGAGGATGGGGTGGTCCCATGTGTTTTTTTCCCTCTTACCCCATTTTCAGATAATTTTTCTGTGCATTGGTACCTAATCAGGCTACAAATTGTTGAGACCCATTTTTCATTTTTATTTTCACCTAGTTAAGATTATGGGCAGGTATTAGATAAAAAAAATCCTCTACCTAGTTATGTAAACCATGACTTGATTAATCTAGTGGGACAAACCCTGTACAAACTAACCACTCGAGTCACCCATGACATGCATTCCTAGTTTTGGGGGTGCATTGGAGATGTTCCTTGAGTTTATGAGGGACCGAGTCAATAACTAGTAGAGGACTAGATGTGCTCCACTAATATAGGTCCTAACTAATCCTAACTAACCTTGTTCATTCATTAGTGCCCTGGTTGAGATATTTTAGGGATTTTAATGCACATACAGTTAGTTGCATGTACATCACTTATTCAGAACTATTAATTGGGGAGTCTTGGGCCAGTGTAACTCGAATTGGTGAGTGTGCATGCCTAACTGAAGGTCTTTGGCTCTATTTAAGCCTCACTAGAACCTCATGCAGTGCATGAGAAATTCAAATAACCTCCTAAAATAATTGGAACTCCCTTGCTATAAATATTGTTCACCTCCATTCATTAATGCTTAATGACATACATCATTCTTTCTTATTATCTATTCTAGACTTTTTCATGATGATTAATGTTACTACATTTGTTACATGAATAGTTAATGATTGATCTATGTTTCACAGTATATCTATCTTATTTTAGACCTAGATATGCATGCTCAAGTTCTGCAATAATGTCTTAGGGATAGTATTATCAATGGAACTATTCATTATCCTTGAGTAGGTTGTCCTTGATAAAATTGAATTATATATATATTCACAACTCATTAAGTATGTGTGAGTTGTAATTAAGGGCGAATGTTGTAGGATTTTCCATAATGTGTGCACTTCTTAGTCCCCACTAGAATATTGGTAAGCTAGTGACAAACAACAAGAAATAAATTAATCTACTTAGCTAAGTAACCAAGAAAATGAACTAGAGCTTGAAAAAAGAAGAGAAGAGAAAAAAATTGTATATTACACCCCTTGAATACTTTTCCAAAGTTGAATTCGAAGAGAAAAAATTCAAGGTCTAACTTTGAGAATCTTGCATATAATATAAGAAAAAATGCATTCCCTACTATATAATAGAAAAACCATAGATTTGACCTTTTTTTTAAATAGAAACCCTTTTATATCTACTTTATTAATTCAATGATCACATAACATTGAAAGTGACATTAAATCATTATAACTAAATGAGTTGATGGGAGATCAATGAGAATCTATTGCAATTATAAATAATACAATAATGGATCCATACCTTTATATAGTGATATGGATTCATGTCCTTTCACCTTGGTGTTAGTTCCTATTAAGTCTCTCTCTATAACAAAGGTCTTTATTGGAGTCTTCAATGGGTCCTCTGCAACCTCCATAAGAAAACTAGGGATGTAGGGATAAAGGTGCAATTAAACATTGATTTATATGAGAAGAAGTGAAATGAACAAAGTTAATCTCCCAAATATGATATGAACAACTTGTTTCGTAAACTAAATAACCAATTAAAAAGAACAATAGGTTAAAACTCATAAAAGATGAATATGTAATAATTGAGTATTGAATAGATGTTTGATTACAATGTCATGGGCTAGCATACCTATATGCATTGATTGGTCACCATGGAATATAGATCATGTACCTTCATTAGGCCATTCCTTTTAATTAGGATGTGTCAATTCACTAATTATTGTTTTATAATCATTATTATTATTGGTTTTATTATTTACATATTTATGTTCTATAAATTGCCTTCATAAGAAAACTAGGCATGTAGGGATAAAGGTGCAATTAAACATTGATTTATATGAGAAGAAGTGAAATGAACAAAGTTAATCTCCCAAATATGACATGAACAACTTATTTCGTAAACTAAATAACCAATTAAAAAGAACGATAGGTTAAAATTCATAAAAGATGAATATGTAATAATTGAGTATTGAATAGATGTTTGATTACAATGTCATGGGCTAGCATACCTATATGCATTGATTGGTCACGATGGAATATAGATCATGTACCTTAATTAGGCCATTCCTTTTAATTAGGATGTGTCAATTCACTATTTATTGTTTTATAATAATTATTATTATTGGTTTTATTATTTACATATTTATGTTCTATAAATTGCCTTCCCCTTTGAAAATGTTTTGTCCTAAAGACGTATTTATTGAAAAAAAATATCTCTTGTTTTGGCTTGTAATGACTTCACATCATCCTCTATTATTTTGGTTGTGAGTTATAGAACTTTGGACAGTATTGTCTTATTTGAATGGGTCAAAGCACCCTAATTCAATTTTTTACGACATTTTTTGTTAATGACTTTTGTAATTTGGAAATGACAAGATTCCACACTCAATATTTTTTTTAGCTTCACATATTGATTTTATCTTTAGTTATTTTGTTGAATAATATGATTGCTTCCATAATTAGGATGACAATAAAGTATTCTTGTATCTTGTGCCTTATTTTTGCAATCTTCATCTTGTGATAGTTATGGTGAATCATTAGTTGATAAGATTTCAATATAAGCGTATTTTTGTTTTTCAATATCGAGAAGATCTATATTAGTTTCTTTATCTAAGGTCTGTAATTTTACTTATGGTGACTTTTGTGTTTCTATAGGATCGATTATTGTGTCTTTATCGATCGTTATTACTCACTAGCAAGTTCCTCTTGTTTTTCCTATTGTGACAATTTTCACTTGTGAACTTAACTTGTGTGATCAAACTTTGAGTATGATTCTTAAGATGATAAATATCTTCATCTTTATCAACAATAGAATTTTCAACTTCTTTCTACATATTTTGTACTATCTTTTCGTAATCTTGTAGGATCATGTTTGAGATATTTTTAGGATCTTGCGACAATGGAAATTCAGATTTAGACTTCAATATAACATTCTACAATGTTATGTTTTTCTTCATGTTTAAAATGAAGATACCCAGTATTTCTAACCATGACGAACCAAGATTTATGCCAACCTCTTTTTTTATACATAGTTATAACATTGAATTGAAATATGTAATTATAACCATCGATTATTATCTATAAATATTTAATTTTATATCCATTGCTAAAAGTGCTTTTATTTTCGATTATATTTGGATTTGGAATTAAATATTTGATTTTTCGAGTCAACGTTAATGTTATTTTTTATGGTTCACACAAATCATAATGTTCATATTTTTTTCTTGAATGCCAGAGAGAGAAAGAGAGGTTTAATTTTATTGCAGCAACAATAGAACTTAGCCAATTCTAATAGGGGGTTACAAACTCTCTCTAGTTTTCCTCCAAAACCCTAAATGTGGCCAAATCCTTGGTCCATAGAAACTCTCAAAATAAATTAATGTGGTTAAAGGATGTATAAATTCTGACCAGCAATAGATTAATTTCACTCACAACAAATTACAATTGATCATGCAAAATTGTCAACAATGGAGACTGAAAATGGAGCTGTAACACAAAATTATATTAACTCAGTGTACAATAGCCAACCCTGTAATAAAATAGGTTTCTGAATATATAGAATACATCAATAGGTCGAATGCATAAGGAGGCATCCAAAGCTAGCATAAAGCAGGCTTACCCAAAATAGGCAAATCCCCCATAGGTGTAAAAAGCTGATCCCAAATCTGTCATGAGGCTCACGAATTGGCAAGGGCGCATGGGAAAGCAAATGAGTGGTGGAATGGCAGCTCATACATGCTTTTTCATGGAGGAAAGAGTGGAGGAGGAAGAGGCAACAAAGCTGATTCACCTCACCTAGTCTTGCTTTCCTATGTGCCTTAAAACACTGAAAAAGCAAGGAATAAAGCAGAAAAAGTAGATAGGCGCCTAGGAGGCCAGGAATAAAGCAGATTTGATTCCTAAGGCTTTCCCAAGCGCTACATGAGTCAAAGATGGTAAGTTTCACCTCTATGGATAGGCAATTAGCAACTTGCACATGGTGGGACTCATGGACTAGGCAAATAAGACAAAAATAAATGAATTAATGTCTAAGTGGGTAAATACTATGGGTTGATTATTCTAACAAAGGACAGGTTATGGTCTAAAAAAGAGTGTGGCTGAAATTTAGAATCAAACTTGGCTCTGGTGATAAATGAAATATCATTCATTTCTTGAATATGACATAAACAACTTGATTCATATATTGTATATCCAATGTAAATTACGACAAATTATTTTATTAAACTTATATCAAATGTATTCCATCAATAAATTCCCTACATCATTCAATAGAGAAACTATTAAATATTTTTCACAAATAATTAAATTATTTTTAGCTAAAACAATTTAGGGTTATTCGGTGCACTTTGTACATAAATAAGCACTAGTGCTTTATAATCATAGAAACGCGTCAATGTGTCAAATCCATACATTTTCACTAGTAGAGTTTGGCAAATTTTTAAAATGGATTAATTTTGATGAGTTCGTTTAATTTTAGAGAATTGGTATGTATAATTTGTATGGGTTGCATTGATATGCCTATGAAATTTGTTTAAAAAACTAACACTAAATTGGTGTTCTCTTTATTGAAGCGCACCAATGCGTAACTTTGTTTAGTACACCAAAAAAGTGGCAAAAAAAAAGAACATACATAGACAAGTTCTGGTAGTGTATTCCAAAAATTAATATTAAAATCGTGTGTGATTTTAGTGAAGCGCACCAATATGTTAAAATGTATACCACAAATTGAAAAGCAATTGATAGGTTTTGACATATGATGCAATGAGTGGACCCACTACAATAGATGCCTCATATATGAAAGCCCAAATACATCAAACATACAATGAAAACAAAGAAAAAATCACATTATTAAATAAAAGAGAGGATTAAACCCTAATTATTAGTTTTACAGCCATAAAACAAAAGGGAAGCAACAAGAAACAAGAGTTTGCAACATTAAGGGTAACTAGTAAAACCTATTTTTTACAACATACACTATAAATATTAGTAAGAAATATCTATTTGGATTTTTTAAAACTATTAGGAAAAACTAAATTTCTAGAATTTTTTATTTATTTAGAGTTGTATGTGTAAGTTTTAAACTTATACAGAGAAGAAAAGCATACATATTCTTTAAAACAAAATAAATATTAGACCACAACATTCGCACATAAAACACAGAGATTTACCCTGGAATCCCTTAACCGAGAAAACCAGCAAACCTTGGAGCCACACCTCTTATTTTCTCATTATTATCATGAATAACTCACAATACAATATAGGTATTATGTATCCTCCAATAACCTAATCCGTTAACCCGTATTAGAAAATAGACCCCAATCCCTTAACCGGGATTAAATTACATATTTTTAGAAAATTCCCAAAAATATCCAAAACATTTGGGCTCGCTGCACTCTCGACGAAAATGGCCTAATGGCCATTTCTGACATCGAAAATGATCTAATGTCCATTTCCAAACGAAAACAGCCTACCAGCCTATTTTTGTGAAGGTGCCAACAAGGATCGTCAGACTCATCGTTGATGAATGCACCTCCCACACACACATGCAGAGAATATAACATATATCCAACATTCTCCCACTTGTTGTTTTAATTGCATAGCAATTAGTCATGTAATCATAAATTCATAGTTTCATGGGATCAATTCCCATATATTCTATACACCAAGAGGACTTCTCTGTACTGACAGACTTTGTTAATGAGTCTGTAAAAAAATTTCAAGGTGTCAACCTTTTCCAGCAACACCTTCTTATGTTCAAGCATATCTCTCACAAAGTGGCACATCGATATGATTTGTCTTAGCATGATAAGCAAGGTTGTTTTCTAAGAATATTGCACTTTAGCTATCACAATATAAGCTTATAGGTTTCTTTACAAACCCAATACCTAAACACAATATTTGCAACCATGCAACTTCTTTTCTTGCATGAGTGGATGCGATGTATTCAACTTTTGTAGTTGAGAGTGAAACTGCAGCTTGTCTCTTTCTCATCCAACTGATAGCTCCTCCAAATAGGTAAAACACATACCCACTTGTAGATCTTCTATGATCAAGATCTCTAACCTAGTTTGCATCAACAAATCCATGTAAAATGTATTGCTTTGTCTGGTCCAGGTATTCCTTGGTAGCAGATTGCATAATCTACGGTGCCACTTAAAAATTTGAAGACCCTCTTTACAGTTGTCCAATGCTCATTTCCTGGTTTTGACATATATATGCTCAAAACTCCCACTACATGAGAAATGTCAGGTCTAGTACAAACCATTGCATACATCAAACTACCAAATGCACTGGCATATGGAACTCATGACATATCTTCTTCTTCTTCTTGTGTCTTGGAACATTGCTCTACAGATAAATTTACACCTATAGGAATAGGAACCTTGACTGACTGAATTTCCTGCATGTTAATTCTATGTAGTATTGTCTCAATAAATTTTCTTTAATTTATCGAGATTATCATGTTTGCACAATCTCTTCTTATCTCCATTCCCATAATGAAGTTTTCAACACCGAGATCTTTCATATCAAATTTGCAAGACAAATGAGACTTCACCTCCTTTATAACATCTTTGTTGTTTCCAATCAACAACATGTCATCAACATACAATACTATGTTAATGAAGTGATCACCAACCTATTTGGAGTATACATAGTTATCAACTTTGCTTCTCACAAACCCAAATCCAAGTTTGTCTGTGTCAAAATTTTGGTACCACATCCTTGGGGATTGCTTTATACCATAAAGGGACTTCTTTAGTTTACATCCCAACTCTTTCTTTCCCTTTACTATGAACCCATATGGTTGTTTCATGTATATTTATTCTTTCATATCCCCATGTAAGAATGTTGTCTTCACATCCATCTCCTCTACTTCAACATCAAAAGCAGGAACAATAGAAAGAAGAAATATAATAGAAGTTAATTTTGCAACTAGAGAAAATATTTCACCAAAATCAATTCCCTCTACTTGAGAATATCCCTTTGCTACCGAGTGGGCTTTGTACTTCTCCACTGTACCTTCTGCATTCAACTTCTTTTTAAACAAACATTTGCTCCCAATGGATTTTATTCTAACTGATAACTAGACTATATCCCAAGTTTCATTTTTGTCCAACATCCATTTATTCAACCATGGCCTTCTTCCATATATCACTATCCTCTAAATCAACAACTTCCTTCACATTTCTAGGATCATCGTCAGTTATGGAAAAACAAAATAGAGGGAGAAAATTAGGAGGGGAATACCTTTATGGTTTCCTTATTTCTCGAGGTGATCTCCTCAAAACTCAGGTATGAGGTTCTTCTTCTTCTGTTCAATCAGATTCTTCACCTTTTAACTCAAACTCTATTTTCTCTAGTTCCTTTTCCATTGGAGTCACTTCATGTCTAGGTGCTTCTTTGACCTCTATAAACATAACATATCAAATGTAAACAATCTTCTTAGTTACAGGATTCCAAATCTTATAACCTTTGATAGCATTTTATTCCAATAAAGATACACTTCTCAGCTTCGTTATCCAACTTGCTCCTTTTCTCGTTTGGAACGTGTACATAAGCATCACAGCCAAAAACTTTCAAATGCTTAATAGAGGGTTTCTTACTAGTCCATACCTCTTATGGAGTTTTACCAATCAATGTTGATGTGGGTGATCGATTTGCCAAGTAACATGTTGTCTCCACTGCTTCTACCCATAATTCTTTCCCTATCCCAGCACTCCTTAGCATGCTCCTATCCTTTTCCATCAATGTCCTATTCATCCTCTCAAAAACTCCATTATGTTGAGGTGTGCATGGAGTAGTCTTCTACCTTGCTATACCATATTTCTTATAGAATTCCTCGAATTCATCCCCGCAAAACTCTCCACCATCATCTGTCCTCGACACCTTTATTTTCTTTTATGATGGATTCTCTACAAGAGCCTTAAATTCTTTAAACTTAGAAAATACTTCAGATTTATTTCGAAGGAAATAGATCCATGTGTTCCTTGAGAAATCATCTATAATGAAACATAATACATAGATTTTCCTAAAGGTGGAACATGAACAGGTCCAAACACATAACTATGTATTAATTCTAGAATTCCCTTTGTTCTTGTAGCACCATATGCAAATCTTACTCGATTTTGTTTTACATATATGCAATGTTCACAAAAATCAAAATCCATAGTGCAATTAGTCATACATTCAACCATACATTTACCTTGTAATGCTCAAAGGCCCTTTTCTCTGATATGCTCCAATCTTTGATGCCATAGTATTTTCCGTCCTCGTGATGCACTTAGGGTTCTGTCATATTTACCTCCTTCCTCGGGAACAATAGAACTATTACATTCATCAATGATGGTTCTTCCCAATATTTTATATAGAGTTCCATACCAAACTCCCCTCATCAATACCATTGAACCTCAAACCATTTTACAAACACCATATCCACACACAATATTAACACCTGCAACATCCATCTTTCTGATGGATATCAAGTTTCTTGCTAGATTTGGAAAGTGTGGCACTTTAGGTAGAGTTATGATCCTTTCCTCCTTAATTTTTAGCTTGAATCTACCATGTCCAATGATATTGGCTAGTGAATCATCTCCCAAGACACATCTCCTCCATTATCCTTTTCATATCCACAGAACCACTCCCAATGAGGGGTCATATGACATGCTATCACTCCAGGAAACTCTTCTAGGTTGTAGCTTGAGGATGCCTAGTAACTTACAATGTTTTTAGGGTTTTCTGATATGGATCAATTCAGTTGACCTATATAACCTTTCCACTCTCAAGGCATGCATAAAACTCACTCAATTACAAGGCTTTTAGTTACAATCGCTTAGAAGTTGACAATAAGGTGCAGGGATGAAAAACTCATCAGGCTGGTAGATTTACATACAAAACACATGCATATAAATGGCTAAATCATGATAAGGATGGCACTTATAAATCAAATTGCACTAACAAACCAATAGGGTGACAGCTATCAGCTATTCATCAATCTGAAAATGACCTAAATACACATTCAGGCATAAGTACAGTAAAGAAAGGGATAATGGCTGAACAAATCATAACAAAAGAGATTATATTCATACAGAGTAAAATGAGAAGCTGAAAGCATAATAGGCTTATAAATCCCCAAAGTTGAACCTTTGTTATAAAATCGATCTTAGGCTTTATAGCCTTTTACAAAATGGAGAGATCCTAAAACTTGGATCTATTTTTTACAAAAATAATCAAAAGTAACAGTTTTTGCAAATTAGGGTTTGAAACCCTACCTAACTACTTGTCTAACTATAATGAAGATTTAGTTCACTGACTGAACATTAAATAACTGAAGTAGTCACTAATGATCACTGCTGCTGGTCCACTGTCAGTTAACCCACTGATTTCTCCTTGACAATTTGGGTTGATAACTTTATGGCATTGTTTTGTCATAATAGATCTAACATACCCTTTTTTATACTTATGTCAGCAACTTTTATCTTTAACTTACACCCCTGAGACATCTGCAGTCACCAAAATCCAGTTCTGTCTGTCAAAAACTTGCTTTTAAACCTCCGTCCGCTTTCGTTGGTTAAGCGGCCAGTCTATCGAAACTTTTAACTGGAAAAAGGAGGAACTTTTGGTGGCTAACAGACTGCTCCAGCGCCTGCTTAACCACTGAAAGCCCTGTTTCACAAAATTTATTAGGTTTCTCTTAAAAATGCCTTTCCAGGCCTGTTTGTCCAACCTTCTTCTTCTGAGGGCTTTGTGTTTGTAGTGTTTGTTGGGCCCTGTCTCATTTTAGGAGGCTAGAGACTAATGGCTGCTTCAGCTAGGGTTGATAAGGTAAGGTGGCTTCTAGGGTTTGTTTTTGCTTCTTTCAACTACGGCATTTGGAGCCTCACCATCCTGAGTAACTTGGTATTGTCCTTCAGGTACCTGGTGTTCAGCCTTTTCAAGAAGACGTATCTCTATCTCTGCTCCAAGTAGGACTTGTGGAATAGCTTGTTTCTTCTAGTCAATGTTTCATTGTTTCTCTTCAGTTCTCTTTCCAAGACCTCCATTTCATAAACCTGCCTTAGTAGCTGATTGATCTTTTGACTTCTAGGTTTGCTCAAGGAAGCCCTTTCAGCTGGTTCTTCTTGTTCTTGTGGTGTGGGAAATGAAAATGCTTCTGTAAATGGAACAATTGCAGAGCTAGGGCTGCATCCTCTCCTTGTTCTTCCTCAGAATCTGAATAAGGTAGGTTTAAGACATTCTTCTGGTGTGCTTCTGCCCCCTGATCTTTCTCACCGAAATTCAAATTCATTTTTGCCTTCTTGGTTTTGGAGGAGGAGAGACGTTGTTCAGTTGCTGCAGCTGGGGAAATGGCCCTCCTCCTTCTTCTCCCACTCCTTGGAGTGTTGGATTTCTTTGCAGGAGATTTTCCTTTCTCCTCTGGCTGAAGGCCTGTCTCAAAGCCATTCCAGAATAGGAAATAGGTCCAAGCAATGTTTATTTTCTTCAACGATTCCTGGATCAATAGTTGGATAAGACCGTGGTGGCACAACCTGCCAGCAATTTTGGATGGCTGGGATTTCACTTGATGGGCCATCTTCCCTAGACTCCTGTGTAAATAAAATGGCAAATTAAGAGGGTTATTACCTGTGAAGTGGTTCATGAGTTTGAAATGATAGATCATTGCTCTATTGTATCTTCCTTCACAGGTCAAATAGACCACAATGGCTTTTAGCAGTTGTTTCCAGCTCTCTTCTAGCCATGATGATGGCACACTCTTCTTCCATATCATTCCCCTATGCTCAGGCTTGAGATATGACCTGAACTCCACATCTTTGGGTATGGTGGTCTTGAACCACTTCTCTCTAGTGCAAGGGAGTTCATTCACCTCTGAGATTAGTGCTTCACCTATGAGAAATTCCTCCCTTCATATGACTGCTTTTGAACCATCAAATGACAGGGAAAAAGCTTCAGCCACCTGCTGATGAAAACCTTGTATTTTTTCACAATATTTGTAGCAGCCTACCTCCTGGAACAGTCTGCAAACCTCTGGATGGGTCTCTAAATAACTGACATCACCTAGCTCCTGTCTGAGAGCTGGTCCACTTTTCTTCATCCTGAAGGGTGTATCTCTTGGGTACCTGCAAAACAGCCTTTAGACTTTGTATACAGTGTGGTTCAGCAAGTTGCTCCTTCAGCACTCGTTTTTTTGGTGAGAACAATGTTAATTTTGACAATGAAATTCTATGGGGTCCCAAGGCACTGATCATGAGGGATTTCTGTCTTTTATGGAAGCTGAGGTCACCAAAATGATGACAGCAGCTCGATCCTTGAGATATATTTTCCCATATCTCCGTAACTTGCTTCAGCCAGAGCATTATATGGCTATTTGATGGTCTTCAGGACAGGTGGAGGGAAACTGGAGACTTGGTAGTCAGATCAGTTTGTGCTACTTGCTTAATGACCCTTTTCATTCATTTTCCACACAGTCACACGGCTCCAGGTCTTTTCGGTGGGTAATCATGCTTTAAAATGGCCTTTTGCCTTGCTGACGGGGTTGGATGTGACAGTTCCCAACAGTTTCCCTATTTTAGCCTTTCGGTGGTTTAGATCCTTCGTGATTTTGTCAGTTAACCCCTGAAACGCTGGCTTGTGGCAGCTAATTTAAACATGATCTTTCTTTCTTAAACCGTTGAAATCTTTACGTTGTCATCGTGGTGAATTTCTGTTTTCGGCAGATAGCAACCCTTTTTTAACTTCCGATTCAAACCACTAATGAACCCGTCAGCAATCGGAAGTTCTAACCACTAATGCATCGGAACTTTAAACCTGAACGCTGCCGCAGTGTCAGCATTTCCAACCACTAACGTCGCGATGGTTAAGCATCGGCAATCGGAAGCTCTAACCACTAACACGTCGGTAATCGGAACCTCAACCCACTAGACTCTTTGTAGTGTCGACGACATAAAGGACTAAACCTTTGAAACGTCAGCGTCGTAGAGGACTAAATCTCCTACCGCTGTCAACAATGTTCTTTTGGTGGTCAAGACAGATGTCATAGCTTTCACCTAAACCGCCGAAAAGGGTTTTCCACCCGATATTTATCTTTCAGCTTTCGGTGGTTAGTGTATATGTTGCACCCCTTTCTAATCTGCTGAAAACGACCCTTTTTAGTGGCTAATGAGTTTCTGTAGTCTCGCCTAAGCCACCGAAAGTGTTACTTTGACTCTGCTTGCTCAGACCGCTTTCGGTGGTTTGCCTTTGGCCCGCGTTCAACTGTTTAGCCACCGAAACATATCCTTTCGGTGGCTAATCAGCTATGATAGTCCTCACCTAAGACACCAAAATCTATAACTTGTGAAATTTTCATCCAAATAAAAAACAGAGGCTTTCAAACTGTTAGTGATATTCATATCCTTCATTACATGAGTTAAATTCTTCATACTATCAAAATAAATTATTTTGGGAGATAACATCTGGCTTCTACTTGGGGATGGGAACCTCCCAGTGAGGTCCCAAGAATCCCAGACCAAAAATGCCTTTCCCTAAAAGCAACTAAGTAACTTAACACTATCATTTATTGTTGCATTGGGCATGGAGTTCATTCTAAAATCAAAAACAACCTACTATCTACTAATTTACAATAATAAGGCCTCAGAGCCTAAAATAAAATAGAGTTTCAAGAACCGCCCATTCACTGGGCCATCGAATACCTCTTCACCTTCCAGATTCTGCAATTTGAAGGTGTTATTCTTATGTACCTGGGCTATCACAAAAGGGCCAATCCACAAAGAGTCAAATTTTCCATTTTTTCCCTTGTCTTGTCTGACAGCACCCCACTTGAGGACCCAATCTCCGACCTGGAAGTTGTATACTTTTGCTCTTTTGTCAAACATGCCCTTTATCCTCTGTTGATGAGCTTCTGATTTTCCTACAACTTGCTCCCTTATTTGCTATAACTCCACCAAATCCATCATCCTTCTCACCATATCATTTGGTTCATCTTCCTATTCATGAAAGAACTTTGCCACTAGAAGGATAAGCTGGATAGGAAAAATGGCCTCAGTGCCATAAACTAGCTTGAATGGAGAAGTCCCTATGGATCTTTTGTATGTTACCCTATTAGCCCATAAAGCAAACTTAAGCTTTGAATCCTAGCTTTTTTTATTTGTCCCTAGCAGTTTCCTGATGATTCTGACTAAGATTTTGTTGGATGACTTAGCCAGGCCATTGCCTTAGGGATAATAGGATGTGGAGTGCACCAGTTGAATACCCATTGATTCACACATTTTAACTAATGCCTCGACCTTGAAAACTGGTGCATTATTAGTTACTAACCTTACTGGGCAGCCAAACCTGCTAAAGATATTCTCATATAAAAATCTCATGATGACTTGATGAGTGGCATTCCTGGTGGGTATTGCTTCTATCTATTTGGTAAAGTAGTCAGTGGCTACTAAGATCCATTTATGATCTCCACTGGAAGATGGAATTATTTCACCTATGAAATCCAGACCCCATTGCTGGAAAGCCCCATTCAACACAATAGGCCTAAGGGGCAAGGACTTGAGATGTTGCTTCCCTATAAATCTTTGGAATTGGTCACAGGCCCTTACAAAAGTGCATACATCAGCAAAGAGAACTGGCCAATAGTATCCCGCTCTTAAGATCTTGTGGGTTGTGGTTTTCCAGTAGTGGTGGCCCCCACATGTGCTGGAATGAAAATGATGCATGACCTGCTCTACTTCCTCTTTATCTAGACACCTTAGCGAAATTCCAGACTGATCTCTCCAGTACAGCAGTTTGTCAATTATAAAAAACTTAACAGATTTCAACTTAAGAGCTCGTGCTTGGTAAAGAGTGAGATCAGGTGAAACTTCTATTTTTTGTAAAAATTGAATGATACCTAAGTACCACTCACATGAAGATATGTTTTCATCTACTGATGGAATGTCATTCTGATCTTGATTTACTTTTGTTTATGCTCCTACCATAGTCTACACCTTTGATGATTTGACACATGTGAAATTTATTCCCGTCACTTCACAGTATTCTTTGGCCATGATTTTGGCTAGACCTAGTCCCTTTACCAGCTTGGTGGGTTTCACCTCTATATCAAACTCAATGAGTTTGGCAATCCACTTAGCTCTCTTCCCATCAATGTCAGGCTGAGTCAAAACATCCTTCACAGTAGCTAAAGGGACCTATGCAATGACCATTGCATGGAGAATGTAGATTCTGAAAGTTTTCAAAGATTTTGTGAGATCATAAGCCTGCTTCTCAATTGGGTCATACTTCAACTCAGCATCCCTCAGGGTTCTGCTGAAGAATGCAATTGGATGATCAAAACCCTCAGCATTATTTTGTAATAGTACAGTTGCCACTGTGTCGTAAGATGCAAAAGAGAAAATGTAAAAACCTTTGGTGTAGTTGGGACTAATCAGGGTTGGGGCCTCCATGATAGCTTTCTTAATGTCTTCAAAAGAGATTCTTTCCTGGTCAGCCCACTTTATTTCTGCATCTTTTTTTAGCATGACTGTTATGTGCTTTACTAGCTCGAAGAAATTAGGGATGAACCTCCTGACAAAGTTTATCTTGCCTAAAAAGGACTGAATGTCTCTTTTTGATCTTGGTATTGACAGCTTTTGGATTACCTATACCCTTACCGGATCGATATTTACACCTTCAGCTGAGACTATGTGGCCTAGGAGCTTTCCTTCATTGAGTGCAAATTGGGACTTCTTGGGGTTCAATGATATTCCATACCTTCTGCACTTTAGAAATTCCTTCCTTAAATGTTGAAAGTGGTCATGATGGCTGTGAGAGTAAACTGTTAGGTCATCCAAATATATCAGCACAAACTTATCTTGTATCCCTACAAAAGCTAGGTCCATGGCTCTCTGAAAAGTAGCCCCAGCATTCATCAGCCCAAATGGCATTTTAGCATACATGAAGGTTCCCCAGGGGGTGGTAAAGTCAGTCTTCTCTTGGTCATCCAGGTGCACACCAACTTGGTTGTATCCAGAGAAGCCATCAAGGAAGGACATAACCCTAGCTCCCAAGACTTTCTGCAGCAGGTGTTCCATCTTGGGCAGTGGATAGTTGTCTTTCTTGGAACACTTGTTCAGGTTTCTAAAATCCACACACAACCTGATTTCTCCATTTTTCTTTCTTATGACTACTAGGTTTCCAATCCACTTGGAATACCTGAGGGGGATTATGATCTTGGCTTTGAGGAGCTTGTGGATCTCTTTTTCAATCACTGGAAATAGGAGAGGGCTGATGGGTCTCAGCTTCTGTTTGAAAGGAATGGTGTCCTTCTCCAAAGGAATCCTATTTTGGATGATATTGGTGTCATAAGTTTTTAGGTCACTATACTCCCATGCAAAAACATCAGCAAACTCTTTTATCAGGCTGCAAAATTCAGACCTCTGACCAGCAGTCAGCCCAGTGGAAAAATTTATCCCTTTTGGATGCCTTTGGCTGCCTATGCTTTGCTCTTGGATAGTAGGATCTAGCTCCTTTTTGGCAGGCTTGAAAGGGATGTCATTGTGATCAAACAATTCTTCCAGTGGTACTAGACCTCGGGGTATGTAATTGTTGAGAAATTGGACAATGTTCTGATCTGCCACTTTATCTTTTAACTTGAGCTCTTTGGATTCCTCGTAGGTTTTCCTGATCTATGTGTATGTTAGAAAATTCATCTACTAACTGAAGGAATTTACTAAGCTCATCATCATTCTCAAACACCCTCCAAAATTTTACATTAGCTGGAAAAGAGGGTCTGTACTTGACCTGAACATCATAGCTGAGCTTAGGGGGTAAAGGAGGAACAAACAGACTTGCAGAGACAGCCAGGGAATCAGCCAGGTGATTCAAAGCCCTAGGAATATATGACAGTTCAAAAAACATAAAGGAGTCTCTAAGTCTCCATACCTCGTCCCTGTAGACCTTCAGTCTAATATTTTTTGTCTGAAAAGTGTTGTTGACCTGCTGTATGATGAGGTTTGCATCTCCAAAAATATTCATGCGCATGATCCCCATCTCCTTGGCAGCTTTCACTCCTAGCAACAAGGCTTCATATTCTACTATGTTGTTAGTGGTTTTAAAATCAAGCCTATAAGATAGGTGGATGTTTTCCTTATATGGGGAGATTAATACTGCACCTGAACCTACTTAGCTTTGAGTGCTAGCCCCATCAAAATACATGGTCCAGATTGTTGTGGTCACTTCTTCGAGCTGCTGACAGGTAGGCATAGTGAGCTGGACTGATGTCTGCTGAGAATCATCTATTTGCAAAATGCATGACCCAAAATCAGTGTCCACTGCATAGATGGGGTGATTCACTGAGTTACTCTCCTTGCTTATAATGTATGCCAGTTGATTTTCCCTATACAACCTCTTAGTCTCTCCTCCAAACATGGGAATGGTGGCATATGTGAGATCCATCTGAAGGGTGCCATCTAGTCTTTTGCTCCATGACCGAGATAGCAAGAGACCAAATTTTGGAGGTATATCAGCCACTACAATGTCCATCATGATGCTTTTCGAAGGTACTGAGTTAGGTTCACAACAAGGTCTTTAATGTGTCCCAATCACTTGACCTTCCTGGAGTCGAATGAGAATAAATCATGGTAGGGCTTGGTGATGTTGAGGCCAAGCTCATCCATCACAACCTTTGGCATTAGGTTATGAGAGGCTCCTGAATCCAGCGGACAGTTATGAAGGATTTTATCATGGATACTCAAGGATATGTAGAATGGTGGGCATGAGTCCTTTAGGTCTTTGATCATGGGGCCCAGGGTTACAACAGGATTTTCATCTTGCAAGTTCACAAAGTCAATGTCAATGTGCTCCTTGGGCTGAAGGGAATTCAGAATGGAGGACTTAAATGCATCATTCTTCATTAACTCAATTAAAGGGAAAGGGATTTTCAATTTTTGAATTTCAGACTCAAGGTTGAAAGAATAATGCATTCTATATGGAAATATTACCTCATGAGCTGTAGGTTTGGGTTGGAATTGATCAGGTATGGCTGAAGGTGATGGTTTCTGCAATGCTTTGAATGCGACAGCCACCTTCTTCAGTAAAATAGAAACCTTTCTAGCTGATGTAGCAGGCTGCTTGACCAGTGCAGCATTCTTCTTGAGAGGAGCGACCAGCCTAGACCTGAGCTAGTAACCTCCTAGATTATTAGCTTGATAGACAGCCTCTTCAGTGATTTGCTCATCAATTAGGGCTTCTTCATATTCTGCCTATGTCAGAAAAGAACAGTCCACCTCATCTTCCATGCAATGGATGTTGTCTTCAGCTTCTCCTTCTTCTTCAATGAATTCTGGCTCTTCTTCTAATACAGCATTTTGGAATGGAGCTCTTATTCTCTGATCTTCCCCTTGATTTCTCTCCCTTATGAGAATCTGAACTAGGGTGTTTCCTCTTCTATAAGGAACAAAATTAGGGTTTCGAGGAGCAACATCACTTGGCCCTTTACCCCTCACAGGTAGATGTCCTTGGTCCTTCAATTTAGACATTTCAGTAGTTAGGTTATCTGACAGTTTGGTCATTTTGTCAATCTTGTTCTCTGATGCAGAAGCCCCACTAGGGTCTGCTCGCTGCTTCTTCCTGTCTATCTTTCGTTTGACCTTCTGAGATGCCAGAATGTTTGACTCTACCTCCAAGGCAGCATCCTGCATGAGTGATAAGGAGGTAGACCTCCTTTCTCTAAGAAGTAGACAGAAGTCAGAGTCAAAGGCATTTGCATAAGTTATCTTAGTTGAAGTATCAGTGGTCTTAATTTCAGTAGGGATCTTGTTGTACATATTGTTGAATCTCTTGGTAAAGTTGGAGACAGACTCCCCATTTTCTCTTTTCAGGTTGCTGAATTCTGTGATATAGTAGA
>LPNX010991900.1:61496-88311 GCA_001517045.1 Pseudotsuga menziesii
ATGCTTTAGGAAAATGTCATATAGGGCCTCTATTTCTACCACTGATCCAGCAGGAAGTTCCTTAAACCACTTCCTAGCCTGGCCTTCTAGGCTTTGCACAAAAACCCTAGTCCATACGTCTTCTTGCTCTATGTTAATATTTTCAGCATAGCTGTAAAATGCCTCTAGATGTTCTTCAGCATTGAAATCCCCTTCCCCCGTAAACTTAGGCATATACTTGAGATAATCCCTAGTAGGGATGGCTGCGAGGGGATTTGGCAAAATTAGGCATGCATACTTAGATACCAGGATCCTTTCCATCTTGGTCAATTGAGGGGCAGCCATATTGGAAATGGGTATGGACAGGGTTGAGGAAAGTAGCACTGATGGAGATACTTGCTAAGAAGCTGGTGGTATACTTATCCCAGTGGAGTCATCAGGGATTGGATCTTCACAAGAAACAGTGCTTGAATATGCCCGAACCATAGATTTTTCTGATGTATCTAAAAAATCCTGAGAATTAAGAATTTCAGTAGAAGAAATAATAGCAGAAAGATTTCTCGAAATACCTGATGTAGCTTTTTGTGCAGCACTGCTGGTTTGTCTTAGTAAATCCCTAGCTCTTCTCAAAATTTCTTTTCGATCTGAAACTGGTGTTGTTGGTGGCCCCTTAGGGTTTGCTCTGGTACTTGGTCTTCTTGAAGCCACCTTATATCAATGGAGTCGCTAGATAGATGATTACAACCACAATAGTGTCCAAGCTTTGTCTATCATCAAATCATGGATCTATGTCGTCTCCCAGGAAAGCTGAGCTTCAGTCTCCTCTCCCCGGCAACGACGCCAATTTGTTATCACTCCAGGAAACTCCTCTAGGTTGTAGCTCGAGGATGCCTAGTAACTTACAATGTTTTTAGGGTTTTCTGATATGGATCAAGTCAGTTGACCTATATAACCTTTCCACTCTCAAGGCATGCATAAAACTCACTCAATTACAAGGCTTTTAGTTACAATCGCTCAAAAGTTGACAATAAGGTGCAGGGATGAAGAACTCATCAGGCTGGCAGATTTACATACAAAACACATGCATATAAATGGCTAAATCATGATAAGGATGGCACTTATAAATCAAATTGCACTAACAAACCAATAGGATGATAGTTATCAGCTATTAATCAATCTAAAAATGACCTAAATACACATTCAGGCATAAGTACCATAAAGAAAGGGATGATTGCTGAACAAATCATAACAAAAGAGCTTATATTCATAAAGAGTAAAATGAGAAGCTGAAAGCATAATAGGCTTATAAATCCTCGAAGTTGAACCTTTATTATAAAATTGATCTTAGGCTTTATAGCCTTTTACAAAATGGACAGATCCTAAAACTTGGATCTGTTTTTTACAAAAATAATCAAAAGTAACAGTTTTTGCAAATTAGGGTTTGAAACCCTACCTAACTACTTGTCTAACTATAATGAAGATTTAGTTCACTAACTGAACATTAAATAACTGAACTAGTCGCTAATGATCAATGCTGCTGGTCCACTATCAGTTAACCCACTGATTTCTCCCTGACAATTTGGGTTGATGACTTTATGGCGTTGTTTTTTCATAATAGATCTAACAAACCCTTTTTGAAACTTATGTCAGCACCTTTTATCTTTAACTTATGCCCCTGAGCCATCTGCAGTCACCAAAATCCGGTTATGTCTGTCAAAAACTTACTTTTAAACCTCCATCCGCTTTCGATGGTTAAGCAGCCAGTCTATCGAAACTTTTAACTACCGAAAGGAGGAACTTTTGGTGACTAACGGACTGGTCCAGCGCCCGCTTAACCACCGAAAGCCCTGTTTCACAAAATTTATTAGGTTTCTCTCAAAAATTCCTTTCCAGGCTTGTTTGCTCAGCCTTCTTCTTTTGAGGGCTTCGTTTTTGGAGTGTTTGTTGGGCCCTAGCTCTTTTCAGGAGGCTGGAGACTGATGGCTGCTTCAGCTAGGGTTGATAAGGCAAGGTAGCTACTAGGGTTTTCTTTTTCTTCTTTCAACTGTAGCCTTTGGAGCCTCACCATCATGAGTAACCTGGTATTGTCCTTCAGGTACCTGGTGTTCAGCCTTTTCAAGAAGATGTATCTCTCTCTCTGCTCCAAGTAGGACTTGTGCAATAGCTTGTTTCTTCTAGTCAATGTTTCATTGTTTCTATTCAGTTCTCTTTAAAAGACCTCCATTTCATAAACCTGCCTTAGTAGCTAATTGATCTTTTGACTTCTAGGTTTGTTGGAGGAAGCCCTTTCAGCTGGTTCTTCTTGTTCCTGTGGTGTGGGAAATGACAATGCTTCAATAAATGGAACAATTTGCAGAGCTAGGGTTGCATCCTCTCCTTGTTCTTCCTCAGAATTTGAATAAGACAGGTTTAAGACATTCTTCTGGTGTGCTTCTGCCCCCTGACCTTTCTCACCGAAATTCAAATTCATTTTTGCCTTCTTGGTTTTGGAGGAGGAGGGAGGTTGTTCACTTGCTACAGCTGGGGAAATGGCCCTCCTCCTTCTTCTCCCACTCCTTGGAGTGCTGGCTTTCTTTGCAGGAGATTTTCATTTCTCCTCTAGCTGAAGGCCTGTCTCAAAGCCACTCCAGAACAAGAAATAGGGCCAAGCAATGTTTCTTTTCTTCAACGATTCCTGGATCAATAGCTAGATAAGACCATGGTGGCACAACCTGCAAGCAATTTTGGATGGCTGGGCTTTCACTTGATGGGCCATCTTCCCTAGACTCTTGTGTAAATAAAAGGGTATATTAATAGGGTTCTTACCTGTGAAGTGGTTCATGAGTTTGAAATGATAGATCATTTCTCTATTGTATCTTCCTTCACAGGTCAAATAGACCACAATGGATTTTAGCAGCTACTGCCAGCTCTCTTCCAGCCATGATGATGGCACACTCTTCTTCCATATCATTCCCCTATGCTCAGGCTTGAGATATGACCTGAACTCCACATCTTTGGGTATGGTGGTCTTGAACCACTTCTCTCCAATGCAAGGGAGTTTAGTCACCTCTGAGATTAGTGCTTCATCTATGAGAAATTCCTCCTTTCCTATGACTGCTTTTGAACCATCAAATGACAGGGCAAAAGCTTCAGCCACCTGTTGATGAAAACCCTGTATTTTTTCACAATATTTGTAGCAGCCTACCTCCTAGAAAAGTCTAGAAACCTTTGCATGGGTCTCCAAATAACTGACATCACCTAGCTCCTGTTTGAGATCTGGTCCACTTTTGTTCATCCTAAAGGGTGTATCTCCTGGGTACTTACAAATTAGCCTTTAGAATTTGTATACAGTGTGCTTTAGCAAACTGCTCCTTCAGCGCTCGTTTTTCTTGTGAGAACATTGCTAATTTTGAAAATGAAATTCGATGGGGTCCCAAGGGACTGATTATGAGGGATTTCTGTCTTTTATGGAAGCTGAGGTCACCAAAATGATGATAGCAGCTCGATCCTTGAGATCTCTTTTCCCATATCTCTGTAACTTGCTTCAGCCAGAGCATTCGATGGCTATTTGATGGTCTTCGGGATAGGTGGAGGGAAACTAGAGGCTTGGTAGTCAGATCAGTTTGTGCTACTTTCCTAACGACCCTTTTCATTCATTTCCCATGCAATCACATGGCTCCAAGTCTTTTCGGTGGGTAATCATGCTTTAAAATGGCCTTTTTCCTTGCTGACGGGGTTGGATGTGACAGTTCCCAACCATTTCCCTATTTTAGGATTTAGGTGGTTTAGATCCTTCGTGATTTTTTCAGTTAACCGTCGAAACACTGGCTTTTGGTGGCTAATTTAAACGTGATCTTTCTTGCTTAAACTATTGGAATCTTTACCCTGTCGCCGTGGTGAATTTCTGTTTTTGGCAGATAGCGACTTTGAAAAACCATTTTTTAACTGTCGATTCAAACCACTAACGAACCCGTTGGCCGATAGGAAGTTCTAACCACTAATGCATCGGAAATTTAAACCTGAACGTTGCCGCAGTGTCGGCATTTCAAACCACTAACGTCGCAACGGTTAAGCATCGACGATCGGAAGCTCTAACCACTAATGCGTCGGTGATTGGAACCTCAACCCACTAGACTCTTCATAGTTTCGACGACATAAAGGACTAAACCTCTGAAACGTCAGCGTCGTAGAGGACTAAATCTCCAACCGTTGTCAACAATGTTCTTTCGGTGGTCAACACAGATGTCATAGCTTTTTCCTAAACCACCGAAAATGGTTTTCCACTCGATATTTATCTTTTAGCTTTCAGTGGTTAGTGTATATGTTGCACCCCTTTCTAATCTTCCAAAAACAACCCTTTTCGGTGGCTGATGATTTTATGTAGTCTTGCTTAAGCCATCCAAAAGTGTTACTTTGACTCTGCTTGCTCAAACCGCTTGCGGTGGTTTGCCTTTGGCCCATGTTCAACTGTTTAGCCGCCGAAACATAACCTTTCAGTGGCTAATGAGCTATGAGAGTCCTCGCCTAAGCCACCAAAAGGTATAACTTGTGAAATTTTCATCCAAATCAAAAACAGAGGCTTTCAAACTGTCAGTGATATTCATATCCTTCATTGCATGAGTTAAATTCTTCATACTGTCAAAATAAATTATTTTGGGAGATAACATGACACGATGCACCTGAGTCAATCAACCATATATCACATTCTGAATGATTAGCCATGGAATCTAGATACACATCCCCTCTTTCTTTTGAGGAGATATTTGCCTCTTTGGAAGGGGTATCCTCATATTCCTTTACTTTCTCAACATTATTAAATCCGCAATCCTTTTTATAGTGCCCAACTTTACCGCATTTCCAGCATTTCCTTATTCCTTTTCTTGGGGATTTAGATCTACCCTTGGATTTAGATCTAACCCCATATCCTTTTTTCTCTCATGTGGGTGACATATAAAAAATAAGGCATCCATGCTATGATTATCCATGGTTTTTCACCTCATCTCTTTTGATAGTATGGATGATACTATTTCATCAAATTTTAAGGTGGCTTGACTAGCACTGCCTATTGTAACAATTAAATTGTCCCAAGAATCTAGCAAAGAACACAACAGATACATTTATCTTCTTCGACCATTTTAATGCCAACAGAATTTATCTGACTAATCAGAGTATTGTATACATTCAGATGCTCTTTTACTGTGTCATTTTCATCCATTATGAGATGAAACATTTTCTTTTGCAGAAACAACTTCTTCACAAGGGATTTTGATAGATATTAACTCCCTATTTTCCCTCAATGTTTTAGCACACTATCTTCACCAGATACGTTCAAAAACACAGAGTCTGATAAGCACAATGCAATTGTACTCCCTTCCCTTTTTATTATTTATCCCAATATACTTGCGACGTTCCAGTGGATTTTGCACCCAAATCCACATCAATCCACTATTCTCGATCTACAAGAAGATCCTCCATTTTGAGCTTCCATAGCTCAAAGTTTTGGTCATTAAATTTCTTGATATCGATTCTTGAACTACTTTCCATTCTCTTTCAATGCACAAATAAACTCTATAAAGATCGCATTGAATCCAGGTTTATCACATATACAAGATCTATCAATTGCGTCGAACCCTCAACAACAAAGGCGTCCCTTGATTCCAATAATTGGCTATGATACCACATGTAAGTTTTAAACCTATGCAGAGAAGCAAAGCATACATATTCTTTAAAGCACAATAAATATTAGACCACAACATTTACACATAAAACACAAAGTTTTACCCTAGAAACACTTAACCAGGAAAACCAACAAACCTGGAGCCACAAGTCTTATTTTATCATTATCAATATGAATAACTTACAATACAATATATCCCAAAAGGTTGTGGCTCATTGGCGTCTCTTGATATGAAGTCACTTGTTGTAAAGGAGTTCACGAGATCAAATCCAACCCAAGTTTACCTGTGTACCATGTCACTGCAGGCGGTGTGGGGAACCTAGGGGTATAGTGGTAGCAGGAATGCATCCCTAGTCCCTATGTCACGTGAGTACCAGCCCATCCCCAGTTGTCGATTCCCCTAGTAAAAAAAAACACAATAGAATATAGGTATTTCGTATCCTCCAATACCCCAATCCCTTAACCGGTATTAAATTACATATTTTTAGAAAATTCCCAAAAATAGCCAACAACAATTAAAAAATCGAACGAAAACGGCCTAACGGTTGTCTCCATATGGAAACAACCTACCAGCTTGTTTTCGTGAAGGTGTTGACCATGATCCTCAGGTGCGTCACTAACAGGCGCACCTCCCACACACACAAGAAAAGAATATAACATGTACCCAACAATATGTGACCCACAATACCTTACCAATTTTGGATCTTCAGAAATTTTTGGCCACTCCAAAGTCTTTCGTAGTAATATCTCTTGTAGAATTCTCCCTCGAACTTTTGGCAAAATATTGAGATAGTGATTGGATTTTCTTTGATAAAAACATTCTTTGCAACTCATTTTAAAAAATAAGTTTCCGGCTCATTTATCTGTTGGAAATTTATTTTCATTGTTGAAAAATATGTGTGGTTTTTTTCTTAATATCTTTGTTTTTGGTGCACATAAATGGGTGAAGAAAACCAATGTGCTTTTATAAATAATGCACTTCCATATATTAGATAGAAAAATGCAAATGTGTATTATTTATTTAGCTGATGTTTTTTGTGTATAAGTTTCTCACCTGCATTATTGACGCACCAACTCATTTCATTGTTCATAATGTATTGGTGTGCTTTCCTAAATAATGCATCGATATATATTAAATAGAAAAATGCAAATGCAACCCTTCTTTAATGAATCTTAGCAGATGTTTTTGTGTATGGTTTTCTCTAATGCGCATTTTTTTGGCGCAACGATGTGCTTTATTATTCATAATGGACCGGTGTGGTACTTTGAAACAAATGCACCACATTCAATTAACAACCCCTCTAACTTTATATTTTATGTTAAAATGATATAGAGGCAAATTTAATACTCCATAGTAGACATATGATGTTTAAACTCACACCATATACTAAAAAATGGTTCAAAATTTATCTTTGCAAACTTTATTTTAAGAGTGTACATGTATTGATTGTTGAATTGACTCAAATGCAGGTAGAAAACATTATAATATCAAATTATGAAACCTTTAGATTCCATCTTATACCATATTGTTCAAAGTTTAAGTTATCCCTTATTGTTTGCAATATGTTCAGATTTTAATTATATTTTGATAATCTAATTGAATTTATGTTATTTATGCATGCTCATGTGAATAATTATGCATTGTATTTTGCAAGATATTTATTCACGATCGATTTTGGATGCACAAGAAATTACACCATTTGAAAAAGTTACAAGTTGTTGTTAGGAACAAGATACCGCAAGCAACTAGTAGACGAAAATGGAAGGTCGATTTACCCCTCTAATTGCAACATGCAATCTTGTAGCCACAACCGTGAGTCAATGATACTTCATTGTGAACTGGATCTCTTTTATGACACCCCCAATAGTATGTGGTTGTTAAAAATGTTAAGGGTTGAAGGGTAACCCTCAACATGTCACCTTGACCCATTATATTAATGATCGACTACCCAGTGTTGAATGTCTAATACCTCCCACTACGGTCAAAAATCCAATAGGTGATATATAAAGAAACATAGGAACACTTCTATATGCTCCTTTTGTATACACCAAAGTTGGTTAAACTGTTGGAGGGTAGTAATTACTTGTCCTTCCTATCCATTTGCAAAGTAAATACCAAACCTCTAACAACTATGCTTTGTATGGTGCTTGTCCATATTCTCTACATGTGCTTAACTTGGAAATGAATTCTCCTTTTCTGATAAAAATATATATGGTTTCCAAATTTAAACTAGATGTTGCAAATATTGGGTTGTTTATCCTTTCACATGTTTTCATTCCTCCCAAAGAGTTAGTAACACTTACACCATTTTTTGTTCCTCTTTATTGTTGGTATGATTACTTGAATATTGTTAAATACAAACATAGTGATTCCATGTATAGTATGTGTCTGAATGGTTATGCATATAGAAACCATAATATTAAGAAATTATTATATATTGATGGTCATCCATGCACTCGTGGGAACATTATAGGGTTCATAAATAGTTATAGGAGCTCATTATTTAGTGCAAATTGTTCATCTGAGCAATGGTCCAATGACAAAGAGTTATTTATGAAAAGGAAAGCATCCAGATTTTTTGTTGTGCGTGCAATATGTATTTTGTCTCCCAGTGACGAATTGTTAATAGACTATATTTTTTTAGAACATCAACCTCTTTCCAAAGACGCCTCACATTGGGACTTCCTTTAGACTCCCCTTGGGGTGTAACAATAAGATCATTGATTAAATGCATTTTTTTCTTTTTAATGGAGTTAATGTAAACATATTGCTCAATTTTACAGTTTGTTTTATGAAGTGGTTGGTTGCACATGTACTATTGGGAAAAAATATTAATTATAATAATTCTTTGGTGTGTTTTTTAAATAAAATAATTGCATTTTTTTTACTAATATCATCGATGCACTATCCAATATTTTCAAATCAAAATTATGAAGATGAGGGACTAGTATACAATGGCTTCTGCTGCACCCCAATACGATGTCAAATTAAGAGAAGGTTGCAAAATGAGCACTTTTTGGAGATGAAACATACCAAACATTGTTGAATCAACCATCTATTGAATTCCCACTACGTCCCAAGTCACCAATTCAGAATGTCTACGGTAACATGGATTCTTCACATGTTGGTAACGAAGGCATTGAAACAAAAGTTGGTATGGATTCTTTCTTAGGTGATACATCTTCCATGGAAGGAATCTTATTAAACGCATTCCATCAAGATGAGCTATAAAATGATGCTCATGTGACCGATACCTTCTTCAAAAGCCTAAAATGTACATCCACCACCCCTCTCTTTAATCATGGGTGCTTAAATTTTACCCAATCAGGAACACCAATGTTTTTGTACAACTTGAAAGTAATATGTGGTGTGTAAAACTTGTGTTTTCGATATTTTTGAGGTAACTAGCCATTATGTTGCCTATATTTTCAAGATTCTTGTCACACAATCAAAATTGAAAATGGTTTATTTTAAAAATGTTTGATGACAATGTACATTTATATGCCCCACTAACTCTGGGTTGTTGAAATATAGCATGCTGGCCAATAATAATGTTTTACCCAACTATTGCGAAGAGGCAAAGAGAATCTTTAAAAGATTGGGTGTTGACTACATATATTATCATGCATGTCTGAATGATTGTATTCTATACAAAGTTGTATATGCACACACAGGGATATGTACAAAATGTGGGTATGCTAGGTACAAACAATAAACAAACATTGGTAAAGCGCATGGTCCTCCTTGTAAAATATTAAGGCACATGCCTATAATCCAAAGGATTTAGAGGTTGTTTTATTTCAAAAAAAATAGTCATGTTGTAGGGTGGAAGGCCTTACATGACAAAAGTGCACCAGGAGTTATGAAAATACTAATAAATTCGATCGCCATGAAGCATTTAGAGGATACATGGCCAAATAAAATGAAGTATGGATCCTTTGATTGAGTAGAGCCATGGATGGAGTTAGCTTGTATTCCCTTTAGAACGCCAACTGTTCATATTGTATAGTAGTAGGGATCAATAACAATACCCCCCATGGTTGTATGTGAATAATGAATATCGTTTGTCAGCTCCTATGTCCCTAGTAGAAGGAAAATAAAGAATATGAATGTCTACCTACAACCATTGATCGATGAATTGAAGGAATCCTGGGAAGGGATACCTGCATATGATGTATCAATACCCATCCCAACATAGAGGTCTTTTAATTTGTATGGAAATATGTGTGTACACCACACATGATTATCTGAGATTAGGTGTTTTCTCTAGTAAACATGTTGTTTCATTTGTTTTATTCATAACAATATTATTTGCCATAGTTAATTCGATGCAATTTTCTTCTTCAATGCCAACATGTTATGTTATAATAACATCACAAGTCTTGTAACAAGAGGGTATCATGGGTGTAAATTTTATGTTCCTTCTATAAAGAATGGGTGGTCTGGGAACCTACTAAATCCGATGTATGACTACTCAAGGGTATTCCTCCTAGAAGACCACCCTTATAGAAGAATATAATTTGTTTTTAATGAAAAATCATAGAGAACCTGTAGACTTGAAATAATGACATCATGTGACTGGCTTGCAGCATATGACATAGATAAGGAGAATGAAATTGCATATCGGTTTGATTCAAATGAGTAACCATGTTCAATGATCAAAAAATATTTGACATCTATGTTGAGAAAATGCCCATTGGGGTGAAAAGGAAATTTGTATTTTATGAGCTACCATTTTGGGATCATATTAAGATTTCCCACTTACTAGATCCAATACATATATTTAAAAACATTTCAACTTATTTATGGATGCACATATCATTAAAAAAAGGGACACATTGGGTGTTAGGAGAGATTATATTTCTTCAAATACTAAGAAGAAGCATTGGCCAAAAAAGAAAGTTGAGTAGAGGCTAGTCCCTCTTGGTCTTTTCAAGGTGGTGTCCAGTGAATTTTGAAGAAAGATGGTGTTTCTCTAGTGAAGTAAGTTATATCTAGTGTGAAGCTACCTTCTTTATATAGCTACATTCTATGATGTTACTTCATTGTAGAAGAACATTTGTCAAGGCTTAAATCGCATGACCATTTGAACCTTCTAAGGGTATCTCTGTAGAAAGCATGCTTTTCTTTCCACTATAAGTTAACATGAAATAAATTTTGTTTGTGTTTATTTTGTAGAGTCATTATTGTTCTCTCATGCATGGTGATTAAGCCATGACTTCACAGTGGTGTCAAGCGATATATGAGTTTGTTTGTATGTTTGAGAAGGAAATGCCCATGAGTGTCATGGACTTACAAGTTTATCTTCTAATACACCTAGTTGATGAGGTTGAATTAGTTGGAGTGGCCTCATGCTGTTGGATTATTTTTATAGAGGTACATAAAAAAATTGAAGAGGTTTTTTCAATAAAGGGAAAAACGTGAGGGACATTTATGGCAGAAGGATACATAGTATATGAGACTCTATATTATGCCAGTGATTACATCAAGCAAATTGATGACACACCTAGTGCAATGCTTTGGGATGACCAAGGAGATGAGGACAAAAGGGAAGGGGAGATATTCCAAATTATGAAAGGAAAAATATGCATGATAAACAGTAAGTCACTTTTATTTTGTCAAATTTATATAGAGTAAATGTTTACATCAAACTTAGTAATATACATTTTAGATCATACTATTTGTTTTGATTTCATGGATACGTTAGTAAATTCAAAATTTATGCCATCTATAAATTCATTATTTACAACATAGAGGCAACACAAACATGGATCTCATTATATGAAGGCAAGAGAAGGAGATGGGATAGTGACAGGAAATCATTCAGATGGTTGAACGATAGAAGTGTGCCTTATATTGATCATTTAAGATAAACTATGGTGTGTCAGAGAGATAAATATGGTGCATATGTTTGTTTCCCATGTGGTGAAGAGGATGAAATAAACATAAGGATCAAGTGCAAAAACTCAATAATATTGTCTTTATATATATTTTTAACTTTATAGTGAACATCTAAATTATAACATCTCTATTTTTTAATTATTGCTTGAGTTATTAGACATATTACACCATAAATGTACCCATATAAGTGGGCATATGGGAATAATTTTCACACCAAGGAAATTTATGATAGATGTGTCACAGAAGACTATGGAGTGGAAGTAGAGTTCAACCAATATAGTCCTTTTATCTACTACGATTAGAAAATAATGGGGGGGAAGTTAGGTTACATTGGAAAGATACGAGAGATCATTCAAATGGACCTCCAACTTTCCAATGTTTTATTTTAATGTGAAGGAATATGTGTTAGTATTATTAATTTATCCTCCCTTGACCACCATAGTCTATTTGTCTTTTCCTAGCTTAGGAGGTCATTGCCACTTCACTAGTGCCATGGGGGGGCTCACTGGGGGGGAACCTAACACTCAATGCGCATGTATGCATGAGTTTAGGATCTCCAAAGACCAATCCCTATAATTTAGGAACCCGCACTGAGATCCACCTTCAGTCACCATTAGTTGACCCTAATCAGTGTTAAGTTATGTTCAGTTATGCTTCGATTCCCATTACTTAGTTCACTCTCAATCATCCCATAAACACTTTGCATGATTTGAGGAAAGTAGGGTACCTTTGCTCACCTAAATCAGTCAATTTAACTTGTTGTGGACCGATTCAGTGACCCAGAGTTGCATTAGTGAGCTCTAGTGGTGAATTTTCCACACCGAGTTAGCTCTGGAATCAGCCCAGTTTGGTAGATTCGAATCCTATCTTACGAATTATAATTCTCCTATTTGTAACACCATTGTATTGCATACTACTTACTAATTAATGGCTGGAATGATATTCTTCCAATTTTTTCTCCATGTGTGTGCAAATTTTCCCTCAGTAATTACTTAGTCTGTACTAAATTCTTTTCTCTTCTACAACCTTCTTTTCTCATTGAATTCATTGAATTCATGTAGGCCTAAAAATCCTATACTTCATTAAATGAAACATGGTATAAGAGCGGGTATCCAGTCTAGCTTCAAACCTCGAAAACTTCCTTTGATGCACCAGAAGCAATTGGGTTCCACATAAATCTTGGTATTCATGCCTTGATCCCTCTGGATTAGGTCCAGAGAAGTCTAGAAAGGTGTGATGCACCCAAAGAACGTGCACATGTCGAAGTGGAGTGTGTTTGAATTGGTTTGATTTCTAATTCAAGAGTTTTTGCAGTGGTTTTGTAGGTTAATTGAATATTTTCTGAAGAAATAGTTGTTTCTTGAAGCTGTAAGATGGATAATTCAACAACTTTGACACCCTGAATCCTCACATCCTTCAATTATCTTGATTGGAGGGCTTATATGCATATTGTCTTGCAAAACAAGGTTTGGTACAGTGTCACCATGGGTAGAGAAGTCAAACCTCAGCAGCATCATGAAAAAACAAAGTATCTGAACAAGCTTGATGAAGCATTTGGATTCATGTGCATCCACATCTCTAGGGAGTTGCTCTTCCATCTTGATGGACTGAGAACTCCAAAAGAAGTATGGGATAAGCTCAAAGCATTATTTGGGAAGAAGGAATGTCAAGGGCCATACTCTAGAGAATGAGTTGATGGCACTACATCCCAGCAACTTCTAAATTATACAGCAATTCTTCTCAAAATTCAAATCCCTTTTCATGCAATGCAAGCAATGTGGGATTGAGAAGAAGGATGAGTAATTAGTGCTCTCAATTATCAGCAAACTTGGCCCATAATTCTCAGTGTTTGTATCCACCTTTCACTCTGGGAAATTGACAACTCCGCATTGGTTAATTCCATCCCTTAATCCCTTCACAGAATATCTAATATAGGAATGATACAATTTGATACCATTGGGAGCCATCAGAACCTCCACAAACCAATCTATATTGGTGGTGAGACAAAGAATGTGCAAGCAAGGAGGAAGCAAAAAGGAAAAGAGAAGAGGAACATTGAATTTGAACCTAAAGAATACTTTGATCCAGCAGATGAAGCCTCGGGCTCTAAGAAGGACAAACATCAGAGGTTTGACAAGGAAAAGTGATCCTACTGTAAGAAAGCAAACCATACAGAGAAAGGTTTTTTGAACAAGACAATAGATCACATGTCAAGACTATTTGAGTAGCACAATATTTCCCTCCCTGAAGGCACAAGGAAGGATGATTCTGGAGATAAAACTAAAGATCATGAGAGATGCCATGCACTGAAGGCTGTATTTTAAAAATATCATGCTTTCCTCATTTATTCAGGAGCTTCAATCACATGGTTGCATATAAAGAATAATTCTCTTCATTGCAACTTACCAATGGTCCAAGTATTCACATGGAAGATGACACTCAAATCCAAGTTTAAGGGAAGGGTTCAATCAAATAAGAGTATGAAGTGTTCAAAAATGTCCTCTATGTTCCCTCCTTAGCAACAAATATGTTGTATGTACACCAGATGACTCATATAGGCTCACCAAAGTGAGTTGCATTTGGTTCTTACTAAGTGGAGATGTTACATATCTCAACTGGGAAGATGATAGTGAAAGGTCTTGAAAACCATGCCTCCAAGGCATATGAATTCTAACACTTTATTCCATACTCAGATATAGTATAGTCTCAGCTTCCATTTGAAAGGGAAGGTAAATTCATCCTACCTAAACCTTTTGCACATGATAATGTTTCCATTAATGTTTCAGATTCAAAATCTGAAGCAGAGGACCAAGTTGAATCGGTTTATGGAATTTAATATGAAGTTCAATTAGATCCAAATCCAGTCCCTACTCCCAATCCTAGGCCTAAATGGTCTCAAAATGTTATTGAGGTTGTTGGGAACATGATTGGAGAGTCATCTAGCATGAGGAGAACATATCTCAATTTCAAATGGAGAGCCTTGCGCTATGTTGAGAAAATACACTTCTCTCGGAGAGATGCTTCATGATGGTAGGGTCTGATCAACAATTCTTATCACTAAAGAACAAGTTGGATCATGTCATTATTCGTCCAAAAATAAGAGACAAAGGCAACAGTTCTTCTCCTATCTATCATCGTATTGGAAGAAGGTGGAGAGGTGCACATGCACAGTACCTGGAAACTAGTGCACAAAAGAACCATCACACTATATTACTGCTCCATAGAGATGCAGATTGCAGAAATTTTTCACAATTTTTAATTCATGAATAAATTTTCTCTTGATGTGAAAGCTTGATCCTGGATCCACTGCTTATTTTGAGGGGGGAGGGGGGGGGTTCCATGAGCTTTTTCCTGTTTCCTCGGTTGTTAAGAAGTCAATTTTTTGCATTTATATTGTATGGGTGACCTTNAGTTTCCAGGGCCTAGCAGGTTTTCTAAGTTAGGATTAAGGGGGGGTGTTAGGATTATTAATTAATCCTTCCTTAACCACCATAGTCTATTTTTCTTTTCCTATATTAAGAGGTCATTGTCACTTCACTAGTTCCAGGGGGGGGTCACCTGGGGGGCACCTAACACTCAATGTGCATGCCTCCATGAGTGTAAGAGCTCCATGGATCAATCCCTATAATTTAGGAACCCACTTTGAGTGCCACCAATAGTCACCAATAGTTTACCCTAGTCGGTGTTCAGTTATGTTCAGTTATGCTCTTATTCCAATGAGTTAGATCACTCTTGGTCATCCTAGCACCACTTTGCATGATTTGAGGAAAGTAGGGTTCCCTTGCTCACCTAACTCAACCAATTAACTGGTTGTGAACTGATTCAATGATCCAAAGTTGCATTAGTGATCTCTAGTCATGATTTTCCCACACTGAGTTAGCTTCGGATTCAGTCAAGGTTGGTAGATTCAGGTGTTATATTAGGCATTCTAATTATCCTATTTGTAACACCATTGTATTGCATACTACATACTAATTAATGGATGTAATGATATTCTTCCAATTTTGTCTCCATGTGTGTGCAAATTTTCCCTCAGTAATTAATTAGTCTCTACTAAATTCGTCTCTCTTCTACAACCTTCTTTTCTCATTGAATTCATGTAGGCCTGAAAATCCTATGCTTCATTAAATTAAACATGGTATAAGAACGGGTATCCAATCTAGCTTCAAACCTCGGAAACTTCCATTGATGCACCAGAATCAATTGGGTTCCACATAAATCTTGGTATTCATGCCTTGATCCCTCTAGATTATGTCCAGAGAAGTCTAGCAAGGTTTGATGCACCCAAATAAAGTGCACATGTCGAAGTGGAGTGTGTTTGAATTGGTTTGATTTCTAATTGAAGAGTTTTTCCAGTGTTTTTGCAGGTTAATTGAAGATTTTCTAATGGAATAGTTGTTTCTTGAAGTTGTAAGATGAATAATTCAGCAACTTTGACACCCAGAATCCTCACACCCTTCAATTATCTTGATTTGAGGGATTATATGCATATTGTCTTGCACAAAAAGGGTCAGTATAGGGTCACCATGGGTAGATAAGTCGAACCCCGATAGCATCATGAAAAAACAAAGTATCTGAACAAGCTTGATGAACCATTTGGATTCATGTGCATCCACATCTCCAGGGAGTTGCTCTTCCATCTTGATTGAATGAGAACTCCAAAACAAGGATGGGATAAGATCGAAGCCTTATTTGGAAATAAGGATGCTTAATGGCCATATTCTAGAGAATGAGTTGATGGCACTACATCCCAACAACTTTGAAATTATACAGCAGTTCTTCTCAAAATTCAAATCCCTTGTCATGCAATGCAAGCAGTGCGGGATTGAGAAGAAGGATGAGTAATTAGTGCTCTCAATTATCAGCAAACTTGGCCCATAATTCTCAGTGTTTGTATCCACCTTTCACTCTGGGAAACTGAAAACTCCTCATTGTTTAATTCCATCCCTTGATTCCTTCACAGAATATCTAATATAGGAATGATACAAGTTGATACCATTGGGAGCCATCAGAGCCTCCACAAATCATCTATATTGGTGGTGAGACAAAGAATGTGCAATCAAGGAGGAAGCAGAAAGGAAAAGAGAAGAGGAACATTGAATTTGAACCTAAAGAATACTTTGATCCAACAGATGAAGCCTTTGGCTCTAAGAAGGACAAACATCAGAGATTTGACAAAGGAAAGTTCTCCTACTGTAAGAAAGAAAACCATACATATAAAGGTTGTATGAAAAAGACAATAGATCACATGTCAAGACTCCTTGAGTAGCACAATATTTCCCTCCCTGAAGGCACAAGGAAGGATGATTCTGGAGATAAAACTGAAGATCATGAGAGATGCCATTCACTGAAGGCTGGATTTTCAAAATATCATGCTTTCCTCATTAATTTGGGAGATTCAATCACATGGTTAAATCTAAAGAATCATTCTCTTCATTACAACTTACCGATGGTCCAAGTATTCAGATGGGAGACGGCACTCAAATCCAAGTTTAAGGGAAGGTTTCAATCAAACAAGAGTATGGAGTGTTCAATAATGTCCTCTATGTTCCCTCCTTAGCAGCAAATATGTTGTATGTATACCAGAAGACTCATATAGGCTCACCAAAGCGAGTTGCATTTGGTTCTTACTAAGTGGAGATCTTAGATATCTCAACTGAGAAGATGATAGTGAAAGGTCTTGCAAACCATGCCTCCAAGGAATATGAATTCTAACACTTTATTCCATACTCGGATCCAATATAGTCTCAGCTGCCATTTGAAAGGGAAGGTAAATTCATCCTACCTAAACCTTTCTCACATGATAATGTTTCCATTAATGTTTCAGATTTAAAATCTGAAGCAGAGGATCAAGTTGAATCGGTTTATGGAATTGAATATGAATTTCAATCGGATCCATATCCAGATTCATACCCTACTCCCAATCCTAGGCCTAAATGGGCTCAAAATGTTATTGAGGTTGTCGGGAACATGATTGGAAAGTCATCTGGCATGAGGAGAACAAGATCTTGGTTTCAAAAGGAGAGCCCTGTGCTATGTCAAGAAAATACACTTCTCTCAAAGAGATGCTTCATGATGGTAGGGTCTGATCAACAATTCTTATCACTGAAGAACAAATTGGATCATGTCATTATTCCTCCAAAAAGAAGAGACAAAGGCAAAATTTCTTCTCCTATCTGTCATCATACTGGAAAAAGGTGGAGAGGTTCACATGTACAGTACCTGGAAACTAGTGCACAAAAGAACCATCACACTGCATTACTACTCCATAGAGATGCAGATTGCAGAAACTTTTCACAATTTTTAATTCAAGAATAAATTTTCTCTTGATGTGAAATCTTGATCCTGGATCCACTACTTATTTTGAGGGGGGGGGTTCCATGAGGTTTTTCCCATTTCCTCAAATGTTAAGAAGTCCTTTTTTTCATTTAGATTGTATGGGTGACCTTTGGTCTTAGTTTCCAGGGCCTAGCAGGTTGTCTAAGTTAGGATTAAGGGGGGGTGTTAGGATTATTAATTAATCCTCCCTTAACCACCATAGTCTATTTGTCTTTTCCTATATTAGGAGGTCATTTCCACTTCACTAGTTCCATGGGGGGCTCACCTGGGGCCCACCTAACACTCAATGTGCATGTCTCCATGAGTGTAACAGCTCCAGGGATCAATCCCTATAATTTAGGAACCCACTTTGAGTGCCACCAATAGTCACCAGCAATTTACCCTAGTTGGTGTTCAGTTATGTTCAGTTATGCTCTGATTCCCAAATGTTAGATCACTCTCAGTCATCCTAGCGCTACTTTGAATTATTTGAGGAAATTAGGGTGCCTTGACTCACCTAACTCAGTCAGTTAACTGGTTGTGAACTGATTCAGTGATCTATAGTTGCATTAGTGATCTCTAGTCGTGATTTTCCCACACTGAGTTAGCACCAGATTCACTCAAGGTTGGCAGATTCGGGTGCTATCTTAGTCATTCTAATTCTCCTATTTGTAACACCATTGTATTGCATACAATATACTTATTAATGGATGTAATTATATTCTTCCAATTTTTTCTCCATGTGTGTGTAATTTTTCCATGAGTAATTGATCAGTCTCTACTAAATTATTCTCTCTCTTTTGCATCCTTCTTTCCTCACTGAATTCATGTAGGCCTGAAAATCCTATGATTCATTAAATTAAACAAGATCATGATAGTGGTAAAATATGTATCAACTCTAGAAGGATGTAGGATGAAACTAAGGAGCCTTATGTTTTCCCAAAATGTTGCAAGAAAGTGTTTTTTTACCCAGATGTGTTAGATACAGATTGGTGGTTTGTAGCAAGGCATGATCGTAGATTAGAACATATTTTTGAGAACAACAATGTTATAATTCCAAGCAACGAAGATAATAAGGGTGATGGAAACATAGAATGATATCATGTACATGTTTTATTCCAATATTTATATTATGGATGTATCATTTTATTTGTGAATTATGTTTTTTTATTCATTGTATGATGTTAGACTTGAAAAGTTATCAACAATTTTAAAACTAGTTTGAAATATTTCATTGAAATTGTGATATCACTTTGGAAGCAATTGGTATAATAGAGATTGATTCATCCACTCATGATTTGCAATCCCTTCATTCATGCACTAAGTTAGAGGTGGAAATTATTCAATATTGAGATCATAATGGTGCACACAAATGTAACCCAGATAAATTTAATAGTTTTGCAAAACATAATTATGATAATCTAAGTCGATGCCATAATTAATGCACCTAAGTTAGTATATTATTTCACATTGACATTATAAGCACAAGGATTATTCACGGATTATTGAGGTGGTTAGGAATGTTAACTTTGTGGACATCAATTAGGAAACCAAAATTTGTGATTATTTTTTAACTTTATGAAAATGAAATGATCAGTAACCAATTTTTTGTAATTCTCGGAATGAGTGTGCTCAACTTTTATCACATAATATCATTTATACATGGTCAAAGAATTTAGGCATGAAATAGTGTAGATACATGATTTTTTATCTTTTAGAGACAACGTGTGGATTGGGTATTAATACAAGAGTGATGGCATCCTTCAAATCATGTGCTAGACATATATATTTGCATAGGTAGGTATGAACATGATTCATGATAAATATTAATACTACATGAGGTATTATGCATGACGAATCCTTCGAAATGTTGTGTTTAAGTGTCTAAGGTTGAGAGGGGCCTAAGGTAACAAGAAATACACTAAGGAACATATCAATAACCCCCATAAGATGCAATGGTTTTTATCATATCATTATTAGAAATGCAACCTTAAATTACATCAAATAGTGACCAAGTTATAGATTCTTCGAAGAATAATGTGTGTTATTTAAAAACTTAAATGTCATAAATAATAAAAATATAAAATTAGTTTGTAAAACTTTTTTATAAATAAAAAATTAAATAATTATTTTATTGAAAGAAGAATTTGCAGATCATTATTATTTTATTGATTTTAGTTTTGAATACTTTTAGTTGTATAAATAAATATTTTTATTTCAAACGTTTAATATTTAATTTTAAATTTTAAATTTTGAGTAATTTAAAGTAAAATTTACATACATCGTTTTTTTTGTGCCAAGAGCTGCTTTCTATAGCTCAAGTGGGTGAGATGTATCATGTCTGTCACACTAACATGGCAACAGCTCCAAAACACAAATATTAAAAAAAATTATAAAACCAACATATGTGCTCCAAGTTTAGATTGACTACATTGTAAAACAAATTTATATAATTTTATATCAAATTAATTCCATGTAGGAAGTTTCATATTCCATGTATTTGGATATCTTCACGAAGATCTAATTATGTTTAATTCATGCTAAGTTTTTAATGGTTATACAAGATATGATAACATTTAGCATTATAACATCATAACTGTTAACCCAAAAATCCCCCACTCAGCTCTCAATGGCCTACACCACCCAAGGACACCATCTCATGACCCTCATATCACTTCATTAGACCCCCACACCCTCAAAATAGCTAAAGGATGAAGAAAAGGGCTTAAAAACCCCAAAAAGGAGCCCAAAATAGTCTCCTAGGAGCTAAAACCCCCAAAAAGGGGCTAAAACCCTAAAAGGAGCTAAAGTTAGGGCGAAAGGGGCTAAAATCCCAAAAAAGGGGCTAAAGGCCTGACCAATGGCTTAAAACTCTAAAACCCCTTGAAAAAGCTATAAAAGGAGGGTTGGGGTCACTCTCAAAGAACTTCTCCCTTGCATATTGTTATGCTGCCCGTGGATGCCTTGAGACCTTTGCCTCTCAAGCCACCCACACTCCCTCTCCTCCATTTCCATTGAGCCATTGCTCCCCCATCCAAGAGAGGTGATTCCACAAGCTAGGGCATGGTGGCCCATTTCCACCCAAGAGAAGGTATAACCATATTTCATGTTTTGTTTCTTAGTTTCTTAGTTTTCTTTGCTTTCTAACCCTTATTTCATTTGCAGTTTTATGTTTAATATTGTTTTGCAGGTTATTGTAGCTTAATCTTTGTTTGCAGGTCTTTGGAGGCGGAACCCTAACTTGTGTTTGTAGAGGGGTTCACCATTGCTTCTATCTTCTTTCTGTTCTTAGTTTAGTTTATTGTTCTGTCTATTTACATTACGTTTTATTTTCTGCATTTACCCACTAGCAGGAACCTACCCTTTTGTCCTATAGATAGAAGGGAGCCATTCCTGCCCCTGTAGTAGGTAGAAATCCCTGCTACAGAACTGGCGACCATACCAGGTTGATCCCATAGGATCCCTGGTCCAAATTTTTAATTTTCAAGTTTTTTAATTTTTTTCCCTAGTTTTCAAAAATTTCCTGTTAATCCCACTTTAGATTCAGTTTATTTTCTATTTTTAGTACTACCAAAGCCTCTGCTAGGAAAAACCAAGTCAGATTGGCCACATCAAAAGTTACTGTCAGCCAGATCTGACTCTGCCTCACAAAAAACCCCAAATCCGGGCCAAGGCGCTCTTATTGGGGCCAAAAGTGAGACTGGGGCGCACTTAATGGGAAAATAGGTGCGACCTGGGCTCACTTAATCCCCCGATAAGTGCGACTTCAACCCAGAAACTCAGTCCGCAACTGTTTTAGCATTCTGTGCGACCCCCTCGCCTGTTTCTGAAAAAATATTGCGGCCCCCTCGCCAGATTTTATCATAAATGTGCGGCATGTCAAACAGAACTTTAATTTCAGTTTAATAACAGTTAAATTTCAGTTTTATAGTACTGTCGGTGCGGCTCAGTTGCCTCTGTCCAGCACTACAAGTCAATTTCAGTTTCTGTTTTCATTTTCTGCAATTTCTTTCATAAACAATGTGTAGATGCCAAGTAAATTTTAAATGGCTTAATCAAATAAACCTAGCCTAACTAAAATCAACCTAAAATTAATTGTCTTGCTTCCCCTTCCTCCTCTACCCAGTCATCACCCTCCGAGGTATTCTGGGATACGACGAAGGGCAAGCTCGTATAGATCTAGGCACTCCACTATTTGTTCCAAACCATTAAAACCGGATGACCTGGAAGGTAGAGGGTGTAGAGAAGGAGGGCTTCTCACGGCACTAAGTGTCCTCCCTGTTGACCAACCTTGCATCCGGGAGGTGACCTGAGGATCTACGGATGGGCTTAGTCCCATTGTGTTGAGAGCCCAGCACCTTATCTTGGTTGAAGAGGAATATCAGTGTGAGGTAGACATCTAGTTAGGCCATCACACATTCAGGGTTAAACAATGTATTTGTTCACAATTTCTGATTATTCAATGCATGCATACACAATGACATGAACTCTACCATGATGAATTCATAAACCATTTGCAGCAACCAAATACCATAAAAACAAACAAACAAATACACCATACAAACTAATTAACCCAACTCAATTTATGACGCTGAGTGAGCCTTAAAATTTACCAATTTACACTAAGTACAAACAACTATGCAGTCTTTGAGGACATAAGTCCCTGACTGCATCAACTATGGGAAGTACTTGGGATTTTCCCAGAAACGCATTGTGAGGAGTACCATAGGAACCCCAAAGTAGCTGGCTGCTGAGAGGAATTGCCAAGAGAAATGTGCAACGACCTTCCGATTGAGTAGAAAAACCTGTGAGGAAAAAGCCAAGTGATGTCTTCTAGCAGTCTTGGTGGCCGAGTGACCACCTGCAGTCAATAGGAAGCCACTGAAACCGGGGTCCAAACATCATTCCCACCAGTTTCAGACATAAAATCTAACACAATTGATCCTCCATGCTCTTCCTCACGCCTAAGAGGTGAACCACCACCATTTGGAACACTCAATCGACACCGTCGAAGCCTCTCTCAGCGATCTCCCACACCATCAAAAGGCCACACATCCTCTGATTCTGATTCAGACCCATACTAGTCTGAACCAGACCTCCATACTGCACCATCAAGCCCCATGGCTAGTGCAAATACAAATCCATTTTCCGGCATAACCTTAACAAGTGGACCCATGTCCACATCCCAACCTGTCACCCACAACCTGGAAAGTGGCCCAAGCATAGTCATGCAGACTATCATCAGACAGCTGTCACCACCTATAGTGACTAGCCAAGCTGGACCACTGACAGCAAACGAGGGCAGTGGCCCTTCCACACACATTGCCCCTCCTGCCACACAGGGGGGCAGTGGACCATCCAATTACATTTCCCCTATGGTCATACATGGGGGCAATCTCCCCGCCACTCATACTGTCCCACCCACAACAATTGGGGGAATTGGCCCATCCGCAATGGTGCCACCGCAAGCACCCCCAGATGTGCAGATGCATTATGCACCTGCAAACCCCACCACCATCGCAGCCCCATCCCACATCAACCTGGGGTCAAATCTACCATTCATGGCTCATCTTAACTTGCCTGACTTGGACAGATTAACAAATGACCCCATTTTCCATCAAGCCTTTTGGCCTCCAATGCCAACTAAGCTGCCATCAGACATCCCCAAGTTTGAAGGCAAAGCAGGGGTATGTCCCCAAAACCACATAATGACATTCCATCTATGGTTCTCATCCAACAGCACTGTAGATGACTCCATCAGGTTGAGGCTATTCGAACGCACCCTTATAGGCGCTGCAGCCAAGTGGTACATTAAGCTGCCACAAGGCAAGTACCCGGACTTCAACTCCCTAGCCTTCATGTTCTTACAGAATTTCCAACTCCCCGTCAGATATGATGAGGGGGTGGAGATCCTATTATCCTGCCGTCAAAACACTGCCACTCATATAACTGACCATATCCATGAGTGGCGGTGACGCTGTAGCCTATGCAAAATCCAACTTGACGACAAGATCTTCTTGGGTTGGTTCCTTAAGACCTTGCTCCCGCCCATAGGAAAAGACGTCGCATCCGAACATCCCCAATCCAAGGAAGAGGCCATACTGAAGGCCCAACAGTTTGACCTTATCTATGCTCAGTCTAGATACCTATACACCGTAATTCTAGACGCTCCTCGGCCGAGTACCTCATAACATGATGCACCGGGGGCATCCCATGTTGTGAACAGCATCATAGGATCGGTCTCCCAACAGCCACATCCTCGACCGACACCACCTGTCTTTACACCACAACCAAGCAACACTACTAATGTTGCTTACCAAAACCAAGCCCCGGACTATGCTAGAATGATGTCACAGTCCAGAGCAACAACTTCCTATGCACAACCTGCGCCACCGCAGCAGGCTCAGGCCATGGCTTGGCCAACACAGTAGTATGTGGGGAAAATTCCCACATTTGTGGCACTGCCACCCCCACAAATCTATTATGCACCACCAGTGCAACCAGTTCAAGCCCCCGCCCCTGCTCCACCTGCCTCGTTGGTGTTAGTTTTTCATCACATTAGCTAGCATTATGATGTTAGGATCTTTTCACTAAGAGAATAACAAGCACAGCAATAAAACATAAGCACATCACAAGAGACAAGAGACACAAAGAGTTTTCCTCGGGGAAACCATAAAGGAGAAAACCCCGCAACTTCCTCTAAGATAGAATCAGCACCAAAACAGTAAGAGATCTCCCAAAACAGCAGTAGTCTTCTGTCTTCTGTCTAGTCCCAAAATTTCCTTCTTCAGTAGTGCGCCACACTTGGGAGAGCAAGTGATGTATTTCACAAGTGATAAATAGAGAGACTCTCACTCTCTATTTATATTCATCCGTTCACTTGAATTGCCTTTTCACACGTAGGCTCAACCTAATAATTACTACTTGAGCCTACACCTTAATTAGTGTATAATAACTCAAGTGCCCCGAAACTGTGGGGACTTACCTAATGACTTGATATGACTTGATTACATTATTAATCCTCCCGATCAGAACATCGGGGCATGACCACATGACTCAAATACATAATAGAAACATCCCAGAATAAACATCGGGTTACAAATAAGATACATAGAAGAATACATTCCGAAGTTACATATACATCAACACTCCCTCTTAACTAGGAAGGTATTCTTTCGGCACAATTTTCAGCACTAGTCTTCTTCTCTGTATCAACTGGATCATCTCATCTTCAAGTCATCTTCCTCTTCAATTCATCTTTGTCTTCAAGTCATCATCGGATCTGCAATCTCTCGATCTGGATCATCATAGAACATCATCACTGGATCTGGATCATCTCTCGATCTGGATCATCATCACTGGACTGGATCTGGATCATCACTCTATCTGGATCAACACTGATGCTATCTCATGATTCTTCTCGTCATAGTAAGTTCTACAGAGCCAGCCCTTTTTCATGCTGGTTGTAGGCCTACCCTCATGTAGGTCTTCGCCCAGCACTTATATCTGACCTGCTCGTCAGAAAGGCATGCCCAGCACTCACATCTAATCATGTAGTAAACTACAATCCCATCAAAAAGGCCCAGCACTCACATCTGATCATGTAGTAAACTACAATCCCATCAGAAAGGCCCAGCACTCACATTCACCAGCATGATAGGACACACCTGCTATCATCTGTGAAATGGCTCAGCACTTACAACCACCAACATGATAGGACACACCTACTATCATCTGTGGAAAGGCACAGCGCTCACATCCACCAGCATGGTAGGACACACCTACTACCATCTGTGGAAAGGCTCAGCACTTACAATCACCAGTATGGTAGGACACACCTACTACCATCTGTGAAAAGGAACTGCACTTACATTCACCAGCATTATAGGACACACCTACTATCATCTGTGAAATGGCACAGCACTTACAGTCACCAGCATGATAGGACACACCTACTATCATCTGTGACAAGGCTCAGCACTTACATCCATCCAGGCGGGAACACATCCTGCTCACAATGATGGAAGGGCATGCACTCATATCTGATCATGAGGGGAACACATCCCAACAATGATATTAGAATGGCCCCCAGTCCTCCTCGACTGAGCTACCTGGTAACTGACCATGTGCCTCCATTCTCCTAGAGAATGGCAGTTGCACTTACATCCGACCTGCTTGTCGCAATGGCCAACACTCACATCCGACATGGAAGGAACTTAATCCTTTATCCATGAGCAGAATGGTTCGGCCCTTACATCTGACCATGGAAGGAACCAATCCTCTCACCATGTCAGAATGGCTACTCAGTTCTTATACTGAGTGTTCCTGGTAACTAACCAGGTGCCTCCATTCCTAGAATGGCAATTGCTCTTACATCTGTCCTGCTCGACAGAATGGCCAGCACTCATATCTGACATGGAAGGGAGAAACCCTACCACCATGACAGAATGGCTCAGCCCTTATATCTGACCTACTCGTCAGAATGGCTATGGATCTCAACACTCCTATCTGACATGGAAGGAACCAATCCTCTCACCATGACAGAATGGCTCAGCCCTTACATCTGACCATGGAAGAAACCAATCCTCTCACCATGTCAGAATGGCTATGGGTCTCATCACTTTCTTTGGGAGGAATCCTCGATCTAGAGAACACCAAGTCTCTCTCTGAAGTACTCGAACTTTAGCCTAGCCAATGGATTCGTCAATACATCAGCTATATGTTCCTCCGTCGCAACATATAGGAGCTTCACTGCTCCTCTCTGCACCATATCCCTGATATAGTGATACTTGATCTTGATATGCTTCGACCTGTCATGAAACACTGGATTCTCTGACAACTTCACGCAACTCTGGTTGTCACAGGTAGCATCTAACTGGAGATCAAATATATCAGACAGTAGCTTCCGCAGCCATACTGCCTCACAACTAGCTGAACAAGCTGCGACATACTCTGCTTCA